>OZ007556.1:186388394-186698291 GCA_963931855.1 Philhelius festivus
AGCCAATTCAGTAGCAAAGCTGTGACATGTTACAGCATGTGCACCACCTCTTGCTTGGAGGCGAGGTCTGTCTAACACCTCTTGAATTCAAGCTTGAAAGCCATGTGTCTCCGCATTCGGAATGAAGCACGCCACCACGATACACCCACAAGGGGCCCTACCTCATAGATAGTTTGAAGAGAGAGGGGTAGGCATGGGCCAAGCCAGCGCAACAGCCCACAACCTCACTATCACGAGCCAAGTGTCCCATGGTACCAGAATATAGCTTCCGGTGGAGCTTCGCAACCGAGGTCACTTCCAGATGAGTAACTGCAAAACTCAGGGCCTGTCAACCCCTACACACACCAAGAAGTCGGCCGATGTAGTAACCAACAACTTAGTGTGCTTCCTTTTAGTCTTTGTTCGCCTTACGACGAACTAGGAACGAGAACCCTAAACTTTGTTCACCTTACGGCGAACTAGGAAAGATAATCCTAATCTTTGTTCCTCTCAGCGAACTAGGAACGATTATCCTAGTCCTATCTAGTTAGTTCAGTTACTTACGTAACCTATCCACAGGCACCACGAGGAGGTCGATAGGAACCTGGAGCATAATGGAATTGCGCATCAGTAGCCATCCGTGCCACTGCGCCCTTGTCAGTGATGATTGCTCCGAAGAGACTTACCCGGATCAACCACATCAGCACTCCTCCACACACTCCCACCTGCAATTGATAAGCAGTATTAATAAAGGCTATTTCATTCGGAGTTTAGACCCTCCAAGTCCAAGTTTTGTTGCTTCTTTGGGAAGAATCCTGGCCACCGACGAGCACATGGTTCAATTCGATAAACAAATCGGACATTAATTGTGTTTTATATGGTTACTTATAGAGATATAGCACACTTTTGGTTAAATGGCTACGTCAACAAACAGAATTGCCACCATAAAATCCAGAAAAGGTCACCGTTTGGTGCGCTTTATGGGCCGGCTGAATTATCATCAATTACGGCTAATATAGAAGAGCCAGGCGCGGATCCAGGATTTCGTTCAGGGGGGGGGGCAATTTTCCTGATATTTTGCTTAACTTAAAAAAAAATGGTCCATCGAATACTTATGCTTTTTTAAGCATTCAATGATTCTCTCCATTTCTATCTTAAAATATTTAAAAGGTATAAACACAATCGAATATAAAAATAACAAATTATTTAATTGAATTAAGAAAAGCATGTGCAGGTACATAATAAAGTTCGTGTATAAATAACTTTAAAATAGTAAATCAAACATCTTCGTTTACATTACTTTAGCCTCTTTCAATAATGCTCTGTGTGCATGTCTTAAAGTATTAAATAAACGTATTAAAAAAATAAATTAATTAATTAATTTAAATGAAGGAATGATAGTGTTGTACATGATATACATAGTTCTTAAATACTTAATTCTAATCTTTTTGTATGGCCGGTTTTTGAAAACCTAGTAATAACTTTCTCAACATCGATCGGGATTTGCCTATGAATGTGTACGAGTGCCACACCGCGGAGGCGGTTTTCAGCCATTGTTGATCTTAAATATGTTTTAAGGCGACGCAACGAAGAAAAAGACCTTTCTGCCGAAGAATTTGTAACTGGAAGCGTTGCAAGAATAAGAAGGAAACTATGTATAATACAAAACACATCCTTATTGCATTTATCAATTAAATCCAGGGCAGTGTCAGGAAGCTTGTTTTTCTGCTCATTTTCTCTTACCCATTTTCGCGCCACATCACCAGCTCATCTTTAAGCAAAAAAAGGGCAACATCTATATTTAAGTTTAGGAGTTTTCCAAAGCGATCCAATAGGGACCTAACGGTGGTATCAAGCTCATCAGTATTATATTTGATTATATTTTCCAGGATGAAAATCGTGAGCTTAAACACATCTAATGTTTCAGGTTGAAACCTTTCACGCAAATCAGTTAGGACAAAGTCGAGTACAGGTGCATATAAAGATATTCTGTAGTATTCTTCAGCTGAATTTGTGTCAAAATTGGCTCGGTTAATTTGGCGTCCACCATGACGTGGGATACGAGGAATCTTCAACTCAACATTCAATTGATCACCTAAATTTTTTGCTCTCTGCCAGATATTTTTGAAATTAGTATCTATGTTCTACCGGTGACTTGAAATAACGGAAATTGTGTCTTTCACCAGCATAGCGCTGCTGGTATGGTCAAGAGATTTCGTTTGTAGCAATTTGCTCAAAAACTGTGTTAAAGACAACACATCACTTAAACACAATACTGAGAGAATAAACTGGGTATTGCATAAGCTTGTTACATACGAGGAAGCTTTGCTGGCTGTACTTGGGTCACGCCACTGCGAAATCGTTTCCAATGTCTCCACAATCTTGGCTAGGTCTAAGGAAAACTGGAGTACAACTTCATGCCGGTCTACCCACCTAGTCTCACAAAGTGATGTGAGTGCACACCCCAAGGTGCTCATGAGGACAGTTTTTCGCTTTGGGTGCGATTTGGAGAACATTATTACCTCTTTCATGATTGTCACAGCGTCTCTAATGGCAGGTACTTTCGAACTTCGAGAAATAGAGTTGTTAAGCTTGTGACTGTAGCATGGAGTCTTCACAGCATTTTTCGCTTCCTTTTGAATCACCGTCACAGCACCTCGAACTTCTGAAAGCATAACAGCACACCCATCTGTACCTATTCCCACACATGATTCAAGAGGAAGTTTGAGCTTCTTTTTTAGCTCGAACAAGATAATTTGCCCTATAGCTTTGCAAGTTAAGGACAAGTCATTTGATGAAGAACTTCCCTCCAACTTCTCTTCGGCAGATAATATTTTTCCGGTTTCTCTCCAGTTTTCCCCATCTGACTCGTATTCTTCGTCAGTTCTGGAACAAGTCAGTTCCTCAAATACATCTACAAAAGTTACAAAATCCTCACGAATATGACCTTCATGAACGTATCGTAAGATTACACTCAGCTGGGAAAGATGAGATACATCCGTTGTCTCATCGAAAAGTATGGAATAGTAACGTGAGGCCCGAATGTTACTCAAAATTTCATCGAAAACCTCATTTCCACAGCATGAAATAAGTGAGTTCTGTGTTGTTTTGCTTATGTATGTAGCATTAGAAGAGGCTGACTGCAAATGTTGTTCTAATTTTTTTGTCTCCAGCATATACTCGAAGCCTTAAAAGTTCCCTAAAATTTCCTTCGGTCACGGTCATGTCAGATTGGTTTGAATCAACTGTGTTTCTAAGTATAGCTCCATCATCTCTATGACCACGAAATGCTAAATTTTTCCGTCCAAGGAAGATGATGGTTTCTACTATGGGACGAAGGCGTGTCCTGTTTTATTCTACCTTTTTAAGACGCTGTTGGTTGACTATTTCCAGGTTTGGGTTATTATAAGTGTGAAGAAACTCAGTGTTATTAGCATGATTTTCCAAATCTCCCTTTTGTCCAGAAATGACTTTAAAGTTTATTAACCCTTAAACCCCTAAGACCGTCTACAGACGGTCTTCATATAAATCCAATTCTCTTCTTATTGAATCATTTTTCCGCCCTCACCTCCATAGAAGTTTTGTGCAGGTTGAATTTACCTCTACAACGGTACCGGTTTGGAGCCTATGAGTAGAATAGTTCTATAGATATAATCATTTCTATTAAGAATTTGGTGCAAACAGGTTGAAAAATTAATTGTGAATTTTGTACAAATTAAATTATTAAAAAAAATACTTTCTAATAAACAAATCAACACGGGAATTTTTTTGGTAAGTAATGAGGTGTTATATTTCCATATTTTGTTTTTTGTTTGATTTGTGAAATAAAAAGTTTTGTGAAAATCGTGTTTTTGTGAAGACCGTCTCCAGACGGTCTTAGTGGCTTAGCTTTAAAAAATTGTCCACCCATGTCTTATTGGTTCTGTATTATTTTGTCAGTGTCGTTTTATTTTGTTTACTAGAATTAAAAGTTATTATGCTTTTTTTTAGTAAAATAATAATGTCTCGTCGAAGTGATAGAAACAAGGCTTGTGATAAGTCGAAAAAAATAAATCTATCTGCCTTGAATGACGAGGAAATAGCAATATTGATGGATTCATATGAATCCGATGACGATTACGAAGTCTTCGATGATGAGATTGGAGACCCAGACTATTGTTGTAATGAAATCCAACCTGAGGACAGCGCAATGATTCGTGACTGCTTGCAGCTCATGGATACTTCATCGTTTGTCAATGCTGTTAATCTTTCTTTGAATGTGAGCAATCTGAGCTTAAATTTGACTGACGGATTACCACAAGTGTCAAGAGAAGTTGTAAACAATGAAGTAGAACATGCTGAAGCTCTAATCGAGCTTCCCTTATCTGCAGGAATGCAACAACAAGAAGTGTCAACGCCGTTTAAGCCAAAGAAAAGGGCTCGGTCACCGTTACCTACCGAAGAAGCTTCAGGCCCTTCAATTATGCCATCAGCTGGTGGCTTTAATGGATGTGGTTAGTAGTTTTAAAAACAAACATTATTCCAAAATAAATAACTCATTTTGGCATCATAATTATATCGTTTAGATTTAGTAAATATCAGAAAGGATTCATCGGAATTCAAAGACATTTTGTGGCGAAAAATATGCATGCAGCTGCATGTGAATGAAGTTGCGTTTAGAGGGAAAACTGATTTGCCACCTGAAATAAAAAAACTTCAAACACCTTTTGAGTTTTTCTCATATTTCTTCACCGACCATCTTATCGATATGATATCCCTCGAAACAAATCGGGCTGCTATCATAGAAAATGTCAACACCCAATTCAAGATTGACAAACATGGACTTCGAAGGTATATTGGAGTTCTGATTTTTATGTCGATTTTTCGTTACCCAAATATCGAAGCTCACTGGAGCGAATACGGATTTCGACACATACCTGATTGTATGTCAAAAAACAAGTTTGAGCAAATTAAAAAATATTTATCGTTCAACGACGAGACTAAACGAGTAAAGAAAGGCGATGTTGGGTGCGATCCCATTTTTCGTATAAGAAAAGTTGCGACTTATTTGATTGAGCGGTTTGATTCAATTCCAAAGAATGCTCGTTTGTGTGTTGACGAACAAATGTGCTCGACTAAAATGGCTCATCATTTGAGGCAGTATTTGCCAGACAAACCGCATCCATGGGGTGTTAAATTCTTTGTCTTATGCGACAGCAACGGCTACTCGTACAGATTCGAGATTTATACCGGAGCAAAAAATGACGACATAATTTTGCCTGGCACTCCAGACATTGGGACAACAGGGAATGTTGTCATCAGATTGTCACAAAGTATCACAAATTTTGTTAATCATATTATTTATTTCGACAATTTTTATACGTCTTTGCCACTGTTAGTGTATCTAAGAGCTCGTGGCATATATAGCTTAGGTACAGTTAGAGCAAATCGAGTACCGAAATGCAAACTTCCGACTGATAAAAGTGAAGAGCTGAAAAAAGCAGCCAGAGGTTTTTCGACAGAATACGTCGGATCCGCTTACGGTGTCGATATTACCACAGTTCTTTGTAAGGACACGAAAAATGTCAGACTATGCTCAACGTATGTTGGAACAAAGCCGTTTTTGAAAACTAATTTGGTTAGCCAGCCATCAAAAATTGCTCGCTACAATAGGAAAGAGAAAACCTATCATGAAATCGACTGTCCACAAATTATACGTGAGTAAAACGCCCACATGGGTGGTGTCGATTTGATGGATGCCTACATGGGTCGAAATGGACTTCAAATAAAAACACAGGACATGGCGACAAGAATTTTCTATCATCTTTTGGATATGGCTACAACTAATGCGTTTATTTTATATAGACGACGGAACGCTGAAAAAAATCGTATTGAAGAACAACAAATGAAAGATATAACGATGTGTGAATTTCGGTTGAGCATTGCCAAAGAACTCTGTGCTGCTGCTGAAAAAAGATGTGTTGGTCGTCCGTCATCTGCTGCACAGGCAACTTCCAGCAAACAGGTTGGGAAAAAAGCTGTACATCCGGTGGCAAGTGAGAGATTTGATGAAACCAATCATTTTCCAGAATGGGGAACAAAAAAATCTTGCAAATTGTGTAAAAAGTCCGATACACACACATTTTGTACCAAATGCAATATTCATTTATGTTTTTCAAAAGTTAAAAACTGCTTTAAAACTTATCACACAGAACAATAATTTGTAATTTTGTAATGAATAAAAAATTTATTTTGGATTTGAATCATATATTATTTGAAATATTTTTTTTCCGCTAACCACTAAGACCGTCTACAGACGGTCTTCCGTTATTTTCACCTGGCGCTTCCAGGTGACATTTTTTGGACAAACGGACTTCATATTCGTAATTTTCAGCCTAAAATCATGTAAGAACCAAAATTCTTTTAAGAAAATATCTTATATTTTGATGTCAGTGGTTTAAGGGTTAAGGGTTTTTTCACAAGGCCTTGTAAAGGCACGGTTTTTTGACCACCTCCAACACTTCCAGTGACAAAGAAAGGGCGGTATTTAAAAATCAAACCCTGTTTTTATGGTGAAAACACAAGCCAAGAATATTTGCTGAGATATTTCTGGCTAAAATACCTTTTGACCACCTTACCTGTTACCTTTGAGCAAGTGCGAAGAAAATGGAAACTTGTAGTCCTCTTTTGGATGCCAAGGATTTGATAGAAGCTGATGTTTCGTGAAGTCATCAATTTGTTTATTCAAAAAATTTCCAATATCATATGGGGCATCGGACTGATAACAAGACGTAGACCCAGAAACCGAGGGAAAAACAGGTGCAACTCTCGCACTAACGGAGCTCTCACTTCTCTCTGTACATTTAGGAGAACGGTGACGAGATTGAGCAACAGGATCAACATTATTGATTATCCACTTTAGAATCAGAAGTTTCAGAAAAAGATAAAACTGGTCTCTTATTGATCGGTTTAAAAAATAAGTCAATGCTTCTGTTATTTGAATCGCGCTTTTTTGACGGACCTGGTCGGTGATCTCCCTATAAACAATGTAAACTTGCGTTAATATGAGTGGATACATCATGTGTACCAACCAACAAAAATGATAAAAAGGTAGACGAGAAAGAGCTAGTATCAAAATGGCAGAGCCAATAACTTTGAGATATTGGGGCCTTTTTGGATTACATCTAGAACGATAGATACAAGTATTTTTCTATTATGCATATCATTTAATACTTTCAAAAATAAATACCATTTTGTTTTAATATCTACGATGCACGGCTCAAGAGATATTTAATAAAGCGTTTTTCCTATCTTAGATCATATAAAATTAGATTTTTCTTAAGCAAAATCATCATCTTTTTGATATTAGGAAAATTCATTGAAAATAAAGGTACCTAACCTACTTAAATCATAATAATAAAACGGCAAACATGTTTTTTGTGGTACACTTTTCTCCAAAAGTATTTAACCGATTTCGATAAATTTTATATGGTTGGAAAGCCACAGTTACGGAGATGTGCAGAATATACATACTTGAGACACGCATTTACACACTGTGGGTCATTTTTGTTTTTGCACTGTCGAACACTTTGCATATTACATAAAATAAAATTTAATTTAATAAATTTGTTTGAAAACACTGCCAATAATATAAATAATAAATAAATTGGCACTCGAATTTCGAGAGCTGGGTCGGCTAGTAACATGAAAAGTGAAAAGTGATGCGTAAGCGTTTGCGTGTTGGTTGTTATAGGTTAAGGCTAGGATTGAAAAAAATTTACTTTATAATTGTGAAACGAAGAATTGCCGGAATTGTCCAGGGGGGGGGGGGCAATTGCACCCATGGCCCTCCCCCTGTATCCGCGCCTGAGAAGAGCACCATGTTCCTGAAGGAATGGAGATTCCGGGACCTTCTTCCATACAGAGAAATAAAAGAAGCAAGAACTCAAGGTGGGGCGATGAGGGATGAGGGCGATTGGGAGCGCAATGTTATTAAAAAACGTCGTTACGATTGTGTGCTCAATACAACTAAAAGCGGTCATGAATTAGTCAAAAATATGAAACCCATGGACTGGAGTAAATGTCGCTTTAAATGCAGCGACAAATTTTCTGAAGAAAAAAGAACAGCTATATGCATTCGGTCCTGGAGTTTGGCGAACTATCAACGACAAAAAGGCTTTATTTTAAAATACGTGAAGCAAAATTATCTTCGGAGAAGAAAATGCGATGTTGAATCCAAGAGAAGAAAAATAAGCAGATCGTATTATTTTTAAAAGGACGATTTTGAAATAAGCGCTTGTCAGGCATTTTTTGAAAAACGTTATGCATTAGTAATGGACCAATAAATTTGCATTTTTCATGTAGCTCTGATGATGGAGTGTTCACAGGAAGTGATAGAAGAGGAAAATAAACTCCTCACAATAAAACAAAAGAAGAGGATTTGGCATTGGTCAGATCAAACTAAGCATACTAAAAATGTTTCAGCTATATGAAGTTCAATGTGTAGAGGACAACATTAAGCCAGTTTCATCGGCAGTTTATAGAAGCGTATTTTGTAAGGAATATAATTTGTCTTTTTTCGTGCTACAGAAGGAGCAATGTGCATTGCGCAACAAGTTTAATGACCTTAAAAAAATGGAACCTTAACTACGGAAACTACCAGAACATTTGAAGATCACATCAACAAGA
Source organism: Philhelius festivus (assembly GCA_963931855.1). NCBI lineage: Eukaryota > Metazoa > Arthropoda > Insecta > Diptera > Syrphidae > Philhelius > Philhelius festivus. The sequence continues at coordinate 186,397,041 of OZ007556.1, forward strand.
AGACTGACGCCCAGAATGCAAAATGCGGGTCAGAACAGGAATCAGGACCTTGCCGCTCTGTTTCAATTTATGGTGCAGACACATTTATATGTAATTGAACAGAAATACGAGTACCTCGAGTCCGGACATTATCAAATGGAGGTCAACAGCATGCACTCATGAGCATACTCATCATGAGATCCGCTAGAAGCCAAACTGCCAAACTAACTTCAAATAGAATTAAAGATGAGAACGGGGAGAAGGTAAACTGGCTTCGAATAAAAATCCTCAAATTTTCCGTTATAGAATTCAGCTATGACGGAAAAAATTACAAAAAAATTCATACATCATCGAGAGGTCGTCAGCCAAACACAAATAACAAAGTAAATAATTCAGCCTTGCTACAAGACGTTGCTGCCTTTGAGCAAAGAAAAGAAAAAAGATCTTGTGAAGCTTTGCGAAAAAGGAATTATTCCACTAGAGCTTCATCATCATCAGTGGTATAAACTATAAATTTCTTCCGGAAGCTTCCAACAAAAGGGACTGTATGTCAGAACCTAGAGTTGAGGATGATGTTAATGATGTTAATAAAATAATAAAAACAACTCAAAAATTAACGATTTTTCTCATTTGTTTCGTTTAATACTTTCCTTACAAGCGTATACAAAAATGTTGTTTTTCACAAAACAGAGTGCAAGAACTCACTAAGTGCGTCCTGGTTTTAGTTTTTTATGTTTTTTTTTTTTTAAATTTAAAATAATATAGGTACCTACCTATTCAATTTTAAACATGACTGTCTAAGATATAAGACATTATGTTAATCCAAAAAACATAAATTAAATAACAAAATTGATACCCTAGTACATACTTGTTTAACTAATATTTAATTATTTAAAAATTTGAAATTCGATTAGGTACCTATCTCCAATTCAACAAAATGTTACTTAATGACTTTTCGAAATAAACTGACGGTATAGGTACTGAAGGTAGCTTATTAATTATAAATCAAATATGTAAATCAAACCGCTTACTCTAAAGCTCGATTTTCTAGGATTGATTATTAAAACCTACTTTTAATTTTCATATCAAAATTCATAATTATAATATTTTTAGTTTGTTTCAATATTGGTTCTTGTCTATGATTAAGCATAATCGTTTCTAATTTCGGTGATAAAAATGAGCAAGACGAAGACAAACAAAATGAATCAATATGAAGCCGACTGGGTACCTACCTACCTACCATTATTTTCTTAATACCTCTCTATTTAAATTATTTAGAAAATATTATTACGAGATGTATAAATATTGTGTTTTGTGAATTGCCTTACCCTATTACACTCAGTTGTAAGATAACTCAAATTAATAACATCGCCAGTTTCTCACTCATTTCCATCAAAATGCTATATACTCATAACATTCTGTTTCTACGAAACCTCTCCTCTTTTCTCCTTCCCCAACTACTCAAATCAAAACGACAACCTCATGTAATTCCACTCATTCTATGTTTATTTTTAGCACAAATTCAGTAAAAAGAACTATTTTTCTTGAGAACAGTTTGAATGTTTCCACTAGCCAGCGCTAGATGCCACCATATTCTACGTAAAATCTCCCCTTACAAACAAAACAAAAAAGGGCGGAGCTCTTCACGAACTCTGAGTAACATCGCAAAACATCGCAACACAGCACCTTTAGAATTCACATTGCTTTTCACCCGTCACAACGGGCGGTGACAATTTCTCATCCCCCTTGCAACCATTTTTCAACAATAATAAATATGCGACATTTTCCTACCCCTAAGTGGATTATGCGCATCCGGAAATTAAGAGAGATAATTCCGTCTCCTTCATGCACATAGAATATTTTTCACTTACAAAAGGGGCAAAGAGGAAACATTCTCATAGTCTTCGAACTCAGTCTCAGTTTCCTTGAGAATTTCACTCCGAGTTGATGTGAAGTCTCAACAAAAACAAACATCGTACCTCACTCACCACTGCCTGTGAGATTTACAACGGTTAATGGGGATTTTCTATGCAAAGAGCTTCTCTGTCAACGGGAATGGCGGAGGGGCGGCGGGAGTAATTCGCGAGTGAGTAGGGGGCGGCTTTTTTTTGTGTGAAATTTTGCATTAAAAACAGGGGAGTCTCGATTAGTTAAGCGAGTGTGCTGAGTGCATGGCAAGGTGTGAGTGACTCTTACGCGATGTTTAACTTTTTTTTACCGCTGGCTACACGGCTAGGAATAGGAAACAGTTTTTTTGTGGTAAACTCGTGGAAAGTGGAATGTGGAGAGTAAATACACCATTAAAACGAAATGTTTCTAAAACGAAAACGAGGCTTGTGCAAGTGTGTGTTTGTGTGAGTGTTTTGAAGTGTTGATAAGTGGGTAGAAGGGAAATCGTATATGAATTTTTTTCTGTAAAATAAAAATGGCACCACAGCACCACGGAGAGGGGGTGCATTTTTGCACAGTTTTTATATTTGTTGCTGTGGGGTGGGAAGAAATGGCATGGTCGACAACACAAGGTACGCAGGCGCCTCCAAGAGGCGGAGTTTTTTTTAAGTTTTTTTTCCTCGAAAAAAAGTAAGTAGGTAGGTATAGGTACCTAAAACGTTTTTTTTCTGTCGGCTGCTATCCCTTAACTCAGGCCATATTGGAACATTTCCACAACCCTCGGAAGAAAACACATCGCGGCAAGCGTGTTAGCTAGGTGAAGGTAGCAGGGCGAAGGGTGTTCGGTGGCGATGATATGAGACTGGAAGGGGGTTGAGGGCTCGTGTTTTTGTCGATTTTTTATTTAGACTTACAAGTGGAATGAGGGTGGAAATTAAATGTCTGCAAGACATACCTACCATCTCTGTTACTCCTTCGTCGGAAAGAATCCTTGTCCCGGCATGGGATGCATTTTACGCACCCCTCAACGTACCTTACCCATGACAAGTTGAACTCGTGCATGCATTATTTGCACTGAAGCTGAAGGTAGGAAGAAAGAGTAGGTTTGTTGGCCCACCGGAGATGGCCTTCAATGCGGTTTGAAGGTGGTTCTCGATAATGATAATGATGGGGTTTTGTGTGCGTTGGTGGTGGTGGTATTGTATTTATGTAGCGTAGTGTGCGTGCTTGTGTTGCTTGACTTCATATGATTTATCAGTGCAAGAGACTCCTTGGGTTATCCTGTTGTCAAGTCTCAGCCAGTTTCTAGTCGACAGCCGGTCTACGCAGTGGTTTTTCCTCCGTTACACCATAATTCATAGAAAATTGCTCACACAATTAAATTGTCACACAAAACACATGAATAAAAAAAAGTAAAAACAGGTGAATGACAGTTAGGATTTTTTCATAAGATAAAACTGTCCAAGGATAATTCACGTTTAAACACTATTTTAAATCGTCGTGGAATTTTCAATCCTGCATAGCCCGCCAATTACGACTCTATTTTATATTTTACATCCTTGCAATAATTCAGAGAGAAAAAAGAGTAACGGTTAAAGAGTATGAACGATGTTTGTTTTTGAGTTTTTTTTTTTTTTTTTTTTTGTTTAATTTTTCATCTCATTTTTGACGGATTTTTGAGAGAAAAGAGCGAAAGTTAACTTCAGTGGATGACCTTTATGGTAATAGGCTCAAATCTTTGGAGTCACATCCGTTTGGCTTGCAGAACGTATCGGTTGGAGTGCGCGTTTCACACGAAAAAAAAAAATTCACCAAAAATATTAAAATTCGTTTGCATTTACCTATATCTACCTACTGAGTGAAGACATTACCCCAATGGATACACAATAAAGTGAACAAGTGCATTCAAACATGTTGTTCAAAATTACAGTGTCAGTGAAAGATTTTTGTCTGTTCTTAAATGGCGCCCAAGAGAAAAATAATATAGAAATGTAAGTTCAAAATTCAATTTTTAAAATTTAATTTAAGTTTAATTTTTGTTGGAAGATGAAATGTGTGTGTGTGTGTTTTTTTTATTAATGTGGTGAAGAATTTGAAAAGACTTCGAAAGGAAGACAAATTGTAGGTATATAGATATCTTCGTTCGTTCGTTCCTTTGGTGACCTATTTAACGTGATGTCGATTCACAAGAATCTCGGCGATCTCGATCGTGATTTCTTGTTTTGCCATTAGGTCATAAATAAAAAGGGGAAGATAATATTATTCCATCAGATCAGCAGGAAGGTAGATTGGTAGGTAGGAATATTGGTAGGTATACCCATTAAGTTTATACGAATGTGAATCAACATGGTGTTCATAGCGAAGGGTTCTGGAGCAAAGGAGTGACTAAGGATGATATAATGTTTTTTACGTTAGCTGCAAGAAATTCAAAGAAAAAGGAATCCTTTGATAAGTGAGTTTGAAGTAGGTATATGCTGAGATATCACACAAATTCTGTGTTTATGTAAGGTAGGCAGGACAACAAAACGGGTAAAGTACCTAAATATAGAAAGTTATCTATCTATCAGATTTATTTAAAAAGTTATGAGGGTTTTTTCTAGATGAGTACATTATTCTTAAAAATCTAATCTAAAATAATATAAAAAAAAATAAATTAAATTAAAAAAAATCGACCCTAATAAAAATATTAAAATAAAATACTTTTCTGTCTTTAAACCATTAATAAATATTTAAAGATTGTCTGTTTAAAAATATCTGTGAATAGAAGGTGTTTTTCTTTTAAATCCTGCAACTTTGGAATAAATAAGTTTTAGCTTGATCTTTCTTATTTATATAATTAAAATCACTAAATACTTTAACTAAGCCCTTAAAGTAAGTTTAATTAAGAGTAACAGGTAGGCATCTGAAAAACACTTTTAGGCACTGACTAAAAACTTATCTTCATAAAGTCCCTATTTTAAATTATGAATACCCGGGTTTAGTAAAAAATATACTAAGTGTTTAAATTTCATCAACTTTTTAAGAGTTATTAAAGTGTATTATGTGCTAAGAACTTAATCAATAGATATAATTTATGTTTTAATTTCTAAAAGATGTCTATGAAGCTTGCAAGAATTTGTTTAACAAAGCTAAGTATTTCTGTAGAGTTTTCATACCGAAGTTAGAATTTCAAAGATAACAAACTTAAGTATAACTCTGGGCATAATATATATAATTCATTAGTATCTATGACTCTATGCAGTGGCTTACAAGTTTTCTTTTCTCATTAGAGTTAACACCAAATCTAACTTGTGTCTATGTTTATTTTTAAATTGTAGCACTAATACTATCTTATTTTTATCATTTCGATAACTGTGCCGTTTTTTAAAAATTAACAAAACATCTACCAATACTTATTTCAAATTATTTTTGTATTGAAATGTGTAGGATTTACTTAAATTTAGAAACATAAGACTTTCTTACAAAAATTTCAGAGAAACCTTAACGAAGTAAAAGCTTCCTTAAACCAGCTTCATTTTTTTTTTTTTAAACTTAATCTTTTTTCTTATATACTACTATTATACCTACATTTTGTCAAAAAAAAGTAAAAAAAATTGAATAACATTTCATTTAGCAACTAACAATTGAACTTATATAGAAGTTTTTATAGAAGCTATTTAATGGCTTAATAGCTTCTTTAGTAACAATAAAAAGTCTTATGGAAAAGTTATTTAAGATAATCTGTTACAAGTATACAAAATATTCTCAAAAACTCTGCCATTAATCCATATTAGAAAGCTTACCAAAAGAAGCAACAGCATGCATTGAATTTTCTGCAGAAGTTGATATATAAAACAAATGTGGAATTAACTTTTTAGAAAAAAAAACTTCAGATTATTGTAACTTATTTTGATTCTTCTTAACGCCAGTATAAATTCATGAACATTTAATGGTACTTCATAAGGGACCATCAGTTCTAAAAATATTTCTGCTTTTTAAAAGGGATCTACAAAGTTCATGTTCACCTAGTGAAGTAATAGATTAACAGATTTAAAATTAACCTTTCAAAGTCATAGTTATAAATTACTTAAAAATTAAATAAAATATCTAAGATCTAGTCAAAAAGAAAAAAAAAAAACTAATAACTTCCCAAAAGAGGCAATAACTTATAAAAAAAAGCAATTGCTTTCATAATTTTGTTAGTGATATTTAAGGGGTTTTCTATTAAAAAACAATAGTTGTCATAGGCAAATTAAAAAATTAAAACTCCCACTAATCTATTTTATCATTATTAGCGCCATCTGCCTGTATGAATGTGCCAACAAAAATATTTTTCTTTCATACAAATTATTTACCTAACTATGCTTAAACTCTATTGAAGTTGTTTTTAATCTTTGTATCATCTAAATCCTCTATAGAAGCTATTACTTTTGGTGTTGAAACGAATCAATTTTGGCAGGTCTTAAGGAAGCTACCTATTTTAAAATAAATATACAGGGTGTCCCCTTATTCGTGCATAATATTTTAGGGCGTGATTCTTGGGTATATTCTTAGGAAAAAATCGTTCCACAGTAAGGGCATATCTCCAACTTTTATAACATATATCGGGGTTTTAAGAAAAGGCTTATTTTGATGGACTCTGACTCATGCGATTTAAGTACTGATCATAGAAACTTCATTTAAGCCTTTATTTACAGAAGAAATACCAGCCTTTGTGATTGCGTTTAAAGGAATTTGATATCCTATCTCGGTCTTGAGATATCCAGTTTCTAGTATGTTCTGTTTTTCCTGCCCATACTAATTTTTCGACTTTGGGCTCAATTTTGTCCAATGCGTCATAAAAATATACATATCGTTTTACTATTTGCTTGAATGAATGAACATAAAAATACTATAAATAAAACTCAATGACAAGTTTGCGAAAAAAAACCCATAGATTGTATGATACTTGGGATAACCTGGAACATGTAAAATAAAAAAAAAAGAATTTGTTACTTTTTTTTTTGGAAAGCCTGCAGCAGGTAAAAAAGGGTTTTCTAATTTTTGATACGTTTCTAACAACAGTTTACAATAAGAGTGGTTTTCCAAGAATTTTTTTTAAGCATAGCGGTTTTAAAACATGCTTCTTTACTCAAATGCCTTTCAAAAGCCCTCATTTCCATTCCCTTTTCCTTAAAAGTTGTCAAAAAGAGTTCGGTTTGGGGCCTATTTCGGAAATTTACCTAACACAAATGGTACAAAAGATTAGAAAATGAAATTACCTAATTCATTAGTTTAATTTTTAACGCCTATGTAACAGTTGATTTGAAACGCTCTTTGAAATGCCTACGTCTAGAACAAATCAAGAATACGCAGATATTATTTTCGTTTTTGGACTTGAGCGTGACAAAGATACCAGGAATTTCCCAGTTTACGAGTGTTTGGAAATACATATCGAAGACTTCGGTAAACGGGAGCAGTTTCAAATACACGACCTAATGCGGGAGTTCCACAAGTCAAGTTGTTATTTGGAATGGATACTGTTAAGCAAATTTAGAGATATTCAGCAAAATTGTGAAGGGTATTTTTTCTAAGATAGAAATTATAATAGGAGGAAAACCAAAAATAAAAAGAATTTTTTTCTGATCGTTAAATCGATTTTGTTAACTTAACCCGGGAATTCTAACATGCATTTGAAATTTAATAATAAATTGAACCTTAAACCTTTTATGCATTTTGAAGGCGAAATCATTTATCCAGAACAGATTTAAGACAATAAACCTACCCATATCGAAGTTGTATTTTTTTTATAAAAAATAAAATAAGGTAGCTCTTAATATATTAATACTTTATGATTATTACGTTTTTTTTGAAAAAAAAGACCTCAAAGTCAAAATTTTGCCCGGGCAAGAAAAATTAAACACCATTTAAAATTGAATATCTGGCAACCCTAAATACATCTCAGCTCAATTTAAACGTAGTTTAAGTATTTAGTATTTAGGTTAGTATTTTAACTAACTAAAAATGAGGTCCCTACCATTAGTACTGAAATAGAAATTGACCTTAACATGGGTCAGGGTACACTAAAGTTAGCCTTTTTTTAAATCGTCAAAAAGTGATGTTAAAGTTGAAAATCAGACTTTACTGTGGAACAATTTTTTTCTAAGAATATGACCAAAAATAACATCCCAAGGTATGGCACACGAATTACCGGACACCCCGTACACATATTAAATTTTATTTTGGTGAGTCTAGTTAAAAATCGCGGGTCTTTCCATTTCGTAAATCTTCATTTCAAAAGAAAAAAATTAAACATTGCGGAATCATAATTATTCATTCCCAAATTCTCCGACCTAAAAAATAAACACAAATGTTTTTTTCTGGGGTAATGCACGTTTGGAGAAAGTAGCAAATCCCCAGACAGCATATCTTGTCACGAAAAAGCCGTTCGTATTTGGCAGAAAATTGAACGTCTCCTCCGTTCCGGCCCAAAAAACATAGACATAAAATTGTTTAATTTAGACATACTCGTAGAATGGTTGATGGTTGTAAATCACTAGACTCTTGTTCCCCACGAATTTTCGTGCCATCAATATCTATTTTTTTAAATTATTTTTTAATTAACTAAAAAAAATATTAATTATTGTTTCCTTCCTTAGTATCCCTTGGCGTAATGGTTACTGCATTGGACTGTCATGTAGAAGATTCTCAGCCGAAAAAAATGTTTCTCTTGCGAAAAAGTGACAAATCCTCCAAGAGTACCTATTTCTTGCCGTGAAAAATGCTGCTCACCTTAGGTTAGGTTAGGTTAAAGTGGCTGTCATTAAAGTGTCTGACACACTTAGACCATTAGAGGTCCATTGTGATACCACGATCTAATAGGGAACAAAAAGGTTTCCTGCTAGTTAAAACCATTTGGAGCTTCTGATGAAGCAAAGGAGACTTTTGATGTCTTTGTTTATGAGATCGCTTGGTTCATTATAGAAATGTTCTCCTAGATGAAGTTTGCGTCTGTAAGAGAGAGCAGGGCTGCTCACCTTAGCCATTTGAAATCGTCAGAAAATGTTAGGTTTTTGCTTTTTCTGGTAACACACACACACGGGACTTGTTGAGAGGTGTAAGTCACCAGTCTTAGGCTCTTTCTACGAGCTGTTATGGCGTCTAATTTCTTTTTGTTATTGTTTCCTTCTATTACTAGCTAATTTTATCGTACGTAAATACTTGGTTTTCATTACTTTGATATTATTATCATCATCATCGGCTCGACAACCGGGTTCCGGTCCTGGCCTCTTTCAACAAGTCTCTCCACCTATCCCGGTCTCTAGCCGACGCCATCCAGTTGCGCACCCCAAGACTTCGGGCGTCCTGGTCTACGCCATTTCTCCAGCGCAAGCATGGTATACCACGCTGTCGTCTACCATAGAATGTACCACAAAGAACTTTCCGAGCAGGCTCCTCTTCGCTCATGCGAGCTAGGTGCCCTGCCCACCGGAGTCTACCGAGCTTAATTTTTGTCACGATATCTGCTTCTAGGTAAATTGCGTACAGTTCATAATTGTGCCGTCTCCGGAATCGTCCTTCCTCACATATGGGGCCAACAATTCTCCTTAAGACGTTTCTCTCGAACGCAGCTAAGAGGTCGGAGTGTCTTTTGCTAAGCACCCAAGTCTCGGATCCATATGTGAGTACTGGCAGGACCATGGTCCTGTACAGCAGCAGTTTTGAAGTTATGGTGAGATTTCTGGATTTGAAGAGCTTTGACAGACTATAGTAGGCTCTGTTGGATTTGAGAAGCCGACCGCGTGTTTCTTTTTCTATATTGTTATCGGCTGCTACTATTGACCCAAGGTATTTAAAGGATTGCACCACTTCAAATTCGTGCTCCGCTACCTTGATTGTTTGACCAACTGTTCCTTTCGCATTCGACGCCACCATGTTTTTTGTTTTACCTTCACTAATGTGCAGCAACAGATTTTGTGCCGCCTGCTCGATCTGGATGAAGGAATCGTGTACGGATGAGTTCATAATCGTCAGCCTAACTAAGAACTGGATTATCTGCCTTCATAAAGTCAGATTTTCGATCGAGCTAACCTAGCCCAACTGCAGTACATACCGTTCATAAACGTCAAACTGTCGTCAGCGTCGGGCAGATTGTGCAGCTGAATTTGTTTGGCTGCATAAGAGTGGACATTTATAAAATCAATTTTACAGTCACCAAGAAGGACGAAGAGGCACTGTATAATAATCAGAAAGAAGCTTCATTAAGAATGCATTTTTTGGTAATAAAGTCAGGCCTTCTTGTTTACTGCAGACATTCTGCATTGTGAGTGCGTTCACAAATGCATTAGAAAAGAACTGCGATTGTACTAGCGCAGATTTTCTGCGTTTATGAATACACCCTACAGCTTGTTCGGTTCTTTCGATTATGTCGATGTCGTCTGCATAAAGTACTATTCACATGAGAGCGACCAACGGCCGACGAATGAACGAACATTCGCCCATTTTGACATTTCGTTCACATGCATTTTTTTTATTCGTCGCGAATGGCGTTTACTTAGACAACTGTCTTCTCTTCTTTCTTGTACCTATCTGAATATGAACAGTCGGCCTTGTTGTATAGTGTTGGATTTGCTTCCACTTCCAAAATCAATCTTTCGTCAAATTCCTAGAATTTTTTACATTATTTTAGTATTCCTTGCTTAAAAATTTATTTGAATTTTTATTGAATATATTTATTTAGCTTTTTTTCCATGATCGCTTCAGCCATTACCAAACACGAAGAAAATTATTTCAGAATGATTTTGAGGTTAGTCGCGCGCGAACAATTCATTCGTTGCAGTGTGGATGGTATGTGGAACGCGAATAGTGTTTGACAGTTCGTAGCAGTCATATTGCAATTCGCGACGACCAATTTATTTTCTCAAATTACTCTCATTTAATCAATTACAACGCAAATTTTAATATATTAACATTAAATTAAACTAGATTTCTACCCTTTTGTAAAGTTTTTGTGAAGAATTTAGGCTTATATATGTTTTAAATCCCCTTTCTTTTTTTATTCGTTGGTCGTTGGTCACTCTCATGTGAATAGTACTTAAGCCAGTAACTGGCTGGACCTGTTGACAATGGTCCCTCTTGTTGCCGCGCCAGAGTCACGCATTGTTACTTTGATATTGATGCATCCAAAAATAAGTCTAACTAGGTACTTTTTCTTATGAAGGTTACCGCAAATATTGGTACAACTTTAGAAAATTGTATTGTCCCTGAAAAAGTTTTTGGTATTCATTTCTTTTTGTCAAGATTGAAAACCATTTTGTAGTGGGAAATGTATCAAGGACCTATTGTCTTTGCTTGAGTTCTCTTGGAAGATCCAGAAGCCCGAACGATCTTATTCCTTCGTGATTGTGTCTACCAGTCATATGACCTAAGAGACTGAGTTTCTCATTCGCTAAAAATTAAATATGCTATCTTATAACCCTCCGTAGGTTAAGCTTTTTCAATTGAAAATTTATAAAGTCAATCTAGACTCTTTGGTTGATACTATACGTTATAATCTTGCACGAAAGTTATGTAAGCATCTGAAGGGCATTCTAACACCTAAAGTCAATATTCGGAAATCATTTTGAAAAAATACGTAATCAAAGGTCCAACAAGTGGGGTAGGTAGATTTATAAACCCAATATAATTTCCGTTCAGGGTTCATGTAAAGTCCTTAAATTCTCCACCTTAATCGAAATCAATTTCCTAAAAAAAGACCAAAAGCGAATAAAAACCAGTTCAACCATTAAACTCTGCCTTTTCTTATCCCCCTATATATGATAATTCCAGCAATTTCTGAATACCCTTTTTGAACAACAACAACAAATTCAATATCTCCAAAAAAATAAGCAGTTATCAAGCAATGCATTTTTTTTCTCCCCAGCGACCCTATTAAATCCCGTAATTTACGTAAACTAAATCATTTCTGAATTAAGAGAAAAAAAAGATCATCATTCAAAGCCCTGAATTACACATAATTGCCTGGTTCCTTTTACAGAGCCTTACGCAAAAGAATTCCAATAGAACGCAACAACACAAAACAAAAAAAAAAAAAATACCCACCAAACCATTAAAGGGTCAGTTGCGCCAGTCCATCATCATCATCATCAGAAGCAGCAGCAAAGCAATGGCAAACAGCGAGTCACCCCCTCCCCCTTCCAACACATAAAGGAAACACAACGCTTAAAACTTTCTCTTTCCGGCAAAAAGAAGTAATTGTTGTTGACAAACTCATTGCTTCCCAAGTGGCCCAATTTCCAGAGAAGCCTCAAATAACCAACAACAACATCACCAGCACAAAGGCACCAGCAACAGCAACAGCAAAAAGGTTGCGACTTAATGCCTGCGATTCCTGCCCCCTTTTTTGGGTTGATTATTACTGTGCGATTATTTTTGCTGCTGTAACTGCTGCGAGTCCTTATGATGACCAGGTAGGTCTGCCGCAGGTACCTACCTACCTATAAAGGCTATCTCTGATTTCCCCGAGCACTTATACCGTTTTTAAAATATTTTTTCTACGTCTTTGATTTTATTTTATTTTTTTTGTGTTTTGTATTTTTTCTTAGTTTGGTTTCTGGAGCATCAAGATGGTTTCGTTTTGTGATGCTGCGTCCGTGATGTGCTCCCAATCCCAAGTAAACAGGTAAATCGCGAGAAATCTTTTCGCGAGGAGGAAGAGAATATAACAACACAAAATTGTGAGAAACCCGTTTATTCTTTGGGGCTTTATGTCGAAAGATCTTGGTTTTTTTTTTTTTTTTCGTTTGCTTGGAAGGATTTTGTGGTATCTTAACACTGAAGGACTTCTTTTTGTGAAACGAAAACAACAAAACGTTTTTTTTTGACAAGTTTCAACGATGCATCTCAAATGATGGTTGTAAAACATTTTATAACTTTGGACGATGTGTGACGAAATGGCCAGAACAAACGAGTTGGTCATTTATTTTAAGAATAAGGAACCAAAAAAAAAGTAAAAAGTAGGTATTTTATTCCGTTGGTTTGGAAAAGAATTTCGTCTCTAGATGCCTTCATACCATCTCGTACCTATATGACAACCCAAAAAAGGTGGACATAAACAAGATTGTGTGCTACTCTGCCACCAATAACTACCATATCTATACCTAAAGACCACAAGACAAAACCGAACGACAAAAAACAGACAAAAATCGAACAAAGACTTGAAAAAGAGACCAAAACCTTAAAAACCAAACAACAACTGACCATACAAAAAAAAAGAACCTTTCTCAAGTTGAGTGTCCTCAGGTCTTTACGTTTTTCAGGTCCCGGGGAGGCTTTTTGTTCAGTGATGGTTTTGCTTTTTTTACGTAACCCAAACTATAAAAGTGGGTTCGTTTTTTCTTTGGAACCATGCTGATGGAGCTTATCCGCAGAAAACCTATAAAATACAATGTTGCAGTGATACTCGTATGGTGCGCCAAGAGTCGACATCGACAATCGACATCCTATATAACAAGAACTCGCGCCCATCTCAAAAGTCTCGTCTGTCACTTTGTGTGAGGTTATGTTCCTATAGTATCTATAGCTATAGGTATGGGTAGAGACATAAAAATAAAGATAATAGACTTTTGGGTTGTCTTGGATTTTTTTTTTTTTTGTTTTGTGTACTGATCAACGAATTTCAGCTACCGAATTCGTTTTTATTTTTAGTAACCGAAGACAATCTGCACGTTTAGGTGTTTTTGATTTTATTGCATATCGCGGTTTCGGCACGAAATGCGGTTTGGGATGTTTTGATAATAATTTTAAGTAAAGAGAAATATTTTTGTCGATTTTATGAAAGTAATATAAGCACTTTATATTTTCGTTAAATTTTCTGCTTTGAACTAATTTTTTGAAAATATTTGAGAGGAAACCTAAGACCAAGTTAACTTTTGAGTGTGCGCACATTAAAAAGGAGATACCGATGCACATTTGTTTTGCGGTTTTGAATTTCAAAGTTGGAGAGAAAATGGAGCTAGTTAGAGCATTCCACATTCGTGTTGTACTGCTAAATAAAGAATATCTAAACTTAGCAGTGAAAAGTACACCTGCTAGAAACAGCTCATTAATCGACTGAAAAATTTAGAATATACATAGAGTTGGTACATGAGACAAAAACTATTCACAGTCATGTCACTTTGCTGAGATAAAAGGTTTTTCAAAATAAAAAAATTTAATCTTTCGAAAAAGCGGACTTTTTGCTAAATTTTTGGCATATGGCCACACAAATTAAACAGAACCATATTTTTTTTTTTGAAAAAAAAAAAAACTTATCTCCTCGATCATCTAGTGACATGTTTGCTGAATTTAAAAATACATCTGATCGATTCTTTAATCTAAATGATTCTACCTAGTCAAAGTCTTACCGAAGCAGTTTGAAAAACATGAAGCTTACAGTTCGGGAGTGTCAAAATCAATTCAATGCCAAATTGATATTTCGAAAGTTGATAGATTTCAATAAAAAGGCAAAACCCGTTTCTAATTTATCATTAGTTAGTTTAGTTTAGTTGAAAAAACTTTATTTGAAAAACTGCTTTAAAATTTACAATATGATAACCTTAAGTTTAATATGTTTTGGCTGATAGCCGTCTACCAGATTGACAATTTATTTAAGCTTAACTGTAGGTATAATTGGTTTATTTGTTTATTTAAAAGTTTCCTTCGAGGATGCGTTCCCTATAGTTCAGTGCATTTATTGTATATTTATATAAAGTTACCCAGCCTAGTTTACCGTTCAGGACATCCAACGTGTCATTGAATTCCATCGAGGCCACTCCAAAGTACCTCACACGAAACTCCTTCAAAATGGGACATCTGGCGACAAAGTGGTACACATCTTCCCTCTCCTTGAGGTTGCAGAGGTCGCATAGAATCGGTAGGTCGTGTCGATGCGGTATATAGTTTAATTTTATAAGTTCGCCTCTAATTTTAAATATTACATTTATCATTATGTATGTGGTAGTGATTGAGCAAATACGTCCTTTCATGAAGATCCATATTCAGTTTGGTGTAGATCAATCTATATTGCGAGGATTGCGCTTCTTGTTTAAAGTTTGCGTATGTTGAGTGGCTAACTTTCTTCAATATTGTGCTAAACTTTTGTCTTAAATCTGAAAGGCTCATTTCTGGTACAAATTGGATGCTTTCACCTACGCAAACAGCCAGCTCTTCCCACTTTCTTACCAAATTTCCCCTGGTTGATAACAACTTTTTAAGCACTAGGTTCGGCAGCCTTCTTTCATCCATCTCCATCACCTTAATAACGTATTCAAAGGGCAGTTTTAGGGTCCTTAGGAACAAAGGCGGTTCAGTTGTTTCCAAATGAAGCATATAGTTTGGCGTGCAGCTTGGTAATTTAAAAATGCGTTTTAGAAAATATCTGAGGAACTTTTCAACTTCTTCTAATTGGGTGTATCCCCAAACTTGGGCCCCGTACAGCAGTATGGAAGCTGAGGTTGCATGAAAAATTTTAAGCTTTGCACTATGTTCGATATAATTATTATCTATACAACGGTTCCATACTGAGGAAACCGCTCTTTTCGCTTCAGCTAGCTTTAACTCAAAATGTTTTTTCATGTTGAGGTTTGAAGAGACAAGTATTCCTAGATACTTATACTCACGAACTACAGCAACGTTTTCTCCTTTGTATGTCCACTTTTCATTATTTGCATATCTACCGCCTCCATCCCTGAATATCATAATTTTAGATTTTTGCAAATTAACGGAAAGATTCCAGTTTTCACAATAGTTCTCCAGCCGATTCATCATTCGCTGCATACCTTCAACGGATTCAGAAAAAAATACGATATCATCCGCAAATATAAGACCAGGTATACGCATATTACTAAAGTGAATTCCTCCTCCAATCTCTTCCACGATATCGTTAATAAGTAGTATGAAGAGTAACGTGCTCAGTACGCACCCTTGTTTAACTCCCATTTGTGTTGAAAACTCTTCAGAAATGCACTCACCATCCCATACGTAGGCCACGTTGTTTTCGTACATCGCTTTGAGTAAGCCAATAATTCTTCCCGATATACCCAACTTATACAGCTTATAAAAAAGAGCTTCACGGGCAATTGTATCGAATACAGCACGAAAATCGACGAAAAAGACGTAAAGTTTCTGTTTCCTTCTTTTGAAGTTCTCTGCAATATTTAATAGGCTGAATACTTGGTCTAAAGTCGAATAACTTCTCCTAAATCCAGCTTGAAATTCGTTAAGAATTTTCTTCTCTTCAGTCCACCGTGTAAGTCTATTAAAAATTAAGGTACTAAAAAGCTTGACCGAAGAATTTAAAAACGAAATGCCCCTATAATTTTCAGGTGCGTCATAGGATCCTTTTTTATGTAGTGGGAATATAATTGACTTTTTAAAACTTAAAACTTTATCATTACAAAATAGGTAGTTCAAAAGAAAAATTAGTAAAAAACACTTCTTCGGAATTTCAACTTGAACGTGGAAGACCAACACGACAAAAGAGACTTCAATATTTGGCTGTTGTTTCTCGATTTCTTCAATTTAAGTTACGTTAAATGTTGGTAAAGGATCATAAATGCGAATGTCAATTTTTTAAAATATTCTTTTGATCCACATTTGACTGGGTTATTAACAATTATATGATTCCCTTTGGACTGTGGGCTTATAACCTTTCGCTAAAATATACGTGTCGAATAACCCAGACTTATACGTTAATAACGATTTTAAATTGTGAGGGCAGACATATTTCTGTAATATTTTTTATTTAAAAATTGATTAATACATAACATTAAAAAATGTTATTTTCGGAAAAATGAGCATTTATTGAGCAGTTTCAGAAGAAGTCAAAGTTACTACAAAACATAAATCCGAATAAAAATGTATGTTCATCTAATGATGGACTGGGCAAATGAATAGTCGTTCATATGTCAATAAAGTCAAATGTCCATTAAAAACAATAATTTATTTGTTGAGTCAATGAATTTATTATTCAATCAACGAACTTTTTGTGATTTAATGAAACACATTTACTAACCCAAAGAAAACAAACGTCATTGACTAAACAAATTTTTTTTGTAAATTCAATGAATGTACGTCATTATATTGAAATAAATTCATTAACTCAATGAAAAATTGTTTTTGTTTAATGCACAACTCCAATATCTTTTGTACGACTATTCAATTAGCCAAGGATTGGGTTCAATGTACCCAGTTTTAGCTTTACCCAAATTAAAACTAAATTATTTTATCTCTATAAGTGCCAATTTGTTGAGATGAAAGGAAGACTGAAAAAGAAACATTACAGTCTTTCAAGCATATCGATACCTACCCGTAAGAATGTATTAAGCGACATTTTTAAAATTGTTGAGGAAACGAAAAAAACGTCTCAATTAGTCTCAATTAGCTTAATACATTCTTACGGGAAGGTATCGATATGGTCGAAAGTTTCATTAATCTCCTTAACTTTTAAAGGTTTTCCATTAAGCGTTTCCTATATTTAAATTTAGATAGTAAAAAAAACTGTGAGGAAGGGATCATTGAAATTTTTGACCAGTAATGACTTCAGGATTATTGGCATAGAGCTTTGACTTAAGAAAACTCCACAAGAAGAAGTCTAACGGGTCGAATCGCACAATCTCAGAGGCCAATTCAAATTTCTTTGTCTGAGATAGCCATGTTCGGAAATCACTCGTGCAAAATGTCCATTCTGTTTCTGGCACCGGCTGTGTGGTACGTATCGGCGTCCTGTTGAAACCATATGTCGTCGGTATCCATATAATCCAATTCGAACTAAAAGAAATTGGTTATGGTCTAACGTCGACTGGTAGCACTCGTCGTTGACGTTGATAGCCTGGCCAACGTGTGATGATGCCGCTAGCCTAAAATCCACACCAAATATCAACTTTCTCTGGATGCATTGTAATTTGGTGGATCTCGTGTGATTTGTGATCGTTTCGGAATAATATTTTTCGGGCGAAGCGTCGAAATGTTGCTCAAACAGAAGACTCACTTTCATTCATTTAAGTTGAATGCTATTGCTCTCTAAGTTGATTTGACAAAACAGAAAAAATAAATGAAAGCTAATTTGACATGTAGCTTCCACAATATGGCCACAATTACATGTCAAAGTGAGAAAACCCTTTTGAAAAACCCATTAACTACTTTTAGGAATATGATTTTGAAATAGAAGACCATTCGTAGTTTTAGACTTCTAAAAACGATCATCAGTTTATCCTCGAGATCTGATTTACACTTATGATGAGTCTGTGTCATCATCATGTCCAAGAAGTTTAGCTCCGACTCCAGCCTGTTCAACCTATAAAGGTTTTGTTTTGCGAGAAAGTGAAAAATCTATAAAGAGTATGATGACATCATTAAGTTCCTTTTACCTTAGTCGTTCGGATTCGACAGTAAAAATTATAAATTCATCCATTTCCATTCCTGCCAGCTATATACACGCACGCAGGAATGATACTGGGAGTCCTAATGCCCTGGATCTCCACTAACTAATGATCGAGATCGAGAGCACTTAAAAGTCGTTAACGCAGTGAGGTTCGTCGATTAGTCTTTATGTGTATCCAATATTGAGCTAAAAACTAAACGGATATGCCCGTATATAAATATGGTTAGCTCTCCTGCAACGGTTTTTCTTGTCTCGAAAACCACTCAAAAGATTTTAGTTAAACTTCTTAGGTACCTGTTAAATCAAACAATCGGGTAATTGAAATATGATTTTAAAGTTTTTTTTTTGAGATATTGGACTTATTTTAGAGTTATTCCAGGATATACCCTTAATGGTTTATCCATTTTTTTTTAAATTCTGCAAGTAGGTAGTTCTATTAGACCAAATAATATCTTATTTCTAAAATAAAAAAGTACTATTTTTACAAGTCAAAACAATCAAATAAGAAACCACTTTTTGCTATGAGATACTTTTGAATTTTGTCCCATAGGCAGGTAGGTAGAAATGGCGACCACCGGCAGTCTAGCTCTGTGGCCCAATTAGCGCTGAAGTGCGCCATTTTGATACCATAACTCGTATGAACCTGGATGGAGTTGATATGAGAAATTGTGGGGATTCCTACGGAGTCATCCAGTTTCGATTAAGTTGAAAAATAGAAGGGATCTAGTAGGATTTGATGTTGCACAATCATCCGGAAATTGGATCACTCTCTAGGCCGGACCACCAGACTCATCCGACCCAAACTTCTAAACTTTGCCAAGCTAGGCTGCTACTGAAAAATAAGCTAATCGGGATGTAAGAAGTCAAACGAAGGGCACGACACGAAGTTCGTCCTGGAGCTATTTCATCATGTTGAATTGTGCATTGCACTTTTAAAGTGATTCCTTTTTGAATTACACTTTACGTTTGTGAAATCCTGTATCAAATATTAAGATATTCTTTTTGTCTCTTAAAAATTGGCTAGAGTAGTCATCGAGCTGAACGTAATCAAAACTGTCATCCCTAATCGTCTACCCGGCTGGGTTTTTTTCTGTGGAATTATGTTACCATTTTTGGTCTCAAAAAATAAGCCACGTGGATATTGGACGGCTTAGAAGAAAAAAGTGGAAGCGTAATTGATGACATTTATATGACTTTAAATGCTCGAAAAAGTGGTTGAAGACTATTCGTTTGGGAAATAGACTCTGTCACTATATGAGTGTGATATTACATCAATGAAGATATGAAAATTATTTCGGTTTAAGTGGAGTGATTGAATTGAATTCAATTAAAAGCTCAGGTGACCTCAACTCCAAGGTGCGTTTCTCCCAGGTACGACAGTGGGCTCATCAGTTAGATGATATTACTTTAAACTTAAAAATTAAATTTGGTTTTGCAATTGCTCCTAGAGATCAAAAACCAAGAGACTTACTTGTTAGTAAGATTTCCTGTGTGCATGTTAGCAGGAATGGAAGGGACCTAAAATTTTCTGCCGAGTCTCACTGCCTAGAGTCGGGCTCTTAATGGCAAGATATATAATCTTGGAGGATTTGTCACTTCCTCTCAAGATGCAGAACATAGAAAAACATTTTTGCAGCGACTGGGAATCGAAACCTAGACCTTCTGCAGGATAGTCTTACACACTAACCATTCTATACCAAGGGGTGTACTACTATTTTGTATTCACATGTTATTTATTTTAAAACTTTCAATTCTTAAAAAAAAACACCTTTTAGATGGAAAAGATACCTTCAAAGATAAGCTAAGCAACAGCAAGAACTTGAGTTAACTCTACCACGCACCGTTTTTATTGACTAGGGTATTTTAAAATTATGCAAAATATTTCTGTAAAGACATCTATAGCCTCCGCCTTCACTGAATCCTGATTTTTCTTTAAACTCTTAGCTTATGCGTTTTCATTCAATTTATTACTCCAAATAAGTACAACCATTTGATAAATACTCAAAACAGCATAATCTTTCAATTAAAATTTTATATATCCTGCTGAGTGAAAAATTCACCTAATGTTCCAACACACACACAGACCTAGTTGATATGGCCTAAAAACCCCTGCCGGTAGATGGCCGATAAAATAACTTAGATACTTACATTCAAAAAAGCTAGACATAACCTGTTGGAGATACATTATTTAACTTGTTCAAATTCTAATTTCCCTTGAATAAGCCATTTTGAAAATTCATTTGTATCTGCGAGTAAAAACAATTTATTTCAACAGTTCAATGTCCTATGTGATGTAGATTTAGAAAATTTAGCAAACAAAATATTTGTTCCATTAATTAATTAATTGTTTTTATATTCATGTAGCATGATTTTCGACTAAGATACGACTTAATTTAGATACCATGTATCTGCGACATCGAACACAAATGCATTCGACTGTGGTTCGGTCGCTGTTTAATTAATTTAATGTGTGTAACAAATTACATTAAACTAAATCAAGTTCGAAAGAAAAAGCAAAAACCGAATGCTGCAGGTTTTTCAAACTTTAAAATAAATGCATATAGGCAATTGAAGGCTTGTAAAAGTTGTAATCTAGAAAATAATTATAAGTTCAAAGCTCGAATGCAGGGTAGACTGCGTATCTTCTTGTTTAGCATTCAAAATATATATGTACATATTTAATTTGAATTATTAAAAAATAAGTTCAAGATTGGAAGAAGGAAATAAAAATGGTAGGTTTATGACGCTTAATAGCTTGCTCAACTTGTTCTTGCGCTTGAAATGCATGTTCTTATCAATATGTATAATAAAAATTAGTTAAAAATCATAAAAATGTTAACATAAGATATAAATTAGGCTTTTGTATGGACGTAGGTCCAAGAAGTGACGATAAATTCGTCAAATTGATATCAACGAAAGGCGGAGTTCTTGTGCGCGGCGCGGCGGCGTGTAATTGACTACCTCGGTCTGGTTATCCCGCATAATATTACTGACAGCGGCGATGATTTTGGCAGATTCTGATTTTCTTTGACGGGTTTTGTGTTGGCTGGTAGTTCACTGAACTGCGCCCAATTTTTCCACAAAAAAGAGAATAGTTCTTTATAGGAATGACGACACATGTAAACCATAAAATAGGCGAACAAAAAACAAAACAATTTATTTAAAATTGTTTTAATTCGATAAATTTATTTGAATAGATTTTTCTTTAAAATATTTGTATACTTAAAAAACTTAAATAGAAGCACTGAAATTTATGCTGAATTACTCTTTGTAAACTTAACGAAATATTGATCCACGCCTTCGAAATGTATAATTAAATAAATCATAAGAAAGACTCTCGTTGAAGACTTGGATTTGAAAAGACCATTTGTTAGCGGAACGTTGATAATATTGAGTAAAAAATAAATGTATTTGTTTTTTTTTCTTTTATTTGAAATAAATTAAAAAAAGTGCGAAAACTATCACAGTAAACAGATTCATTGGTTTTATTTTCGTTGAAAATTCGAAGCAAATGTTTTGATAGAATCAGAACCATTGCTTATTTCTATGGATTTTAAAAACACTGATCCAAGCTAAATATATATTTTCGTATTTTTTTCTATAATGAAAGGTATAGATATTCTTTCTCTAGCCGCACTACACGAATTTGGAATCCTCTACATGCCACAATTTTACTCTTCAATTTTGATATTAGAACTTCATTCCACTGTAAAATCGTGCGCTTATTTCAGCGCCACCACCAGGCTAGAGTTCGCAATACAAAATCACGCTCCATGATAATACCATAGGTTATATATACAAATATATAACTTCATTGTTAGTTTCCTATTTAAGGATCATTCTTGTATATGTATACCTACATGAGTATCTATGTATATATCGTTAATGACTCGACTAATTGTGTTACAATTTGGCACAAAGATACTTCTTAACAAGTCCAATAATAGTGCTAAGTCTTCTACTTGGCTGATTTATTTCAGTAGTATATAGAGTTTGTATTATAAAAACCTTCATATAGATACTTCTTAACGATAAAAAAAATATTTTCAAATTTTATTGCAAGCAAAAAAAAATTAATTATTTAATAAAAAAAAAAACGGAAAAGAAATTAATTAATAATTAATAAATAAAGATGTTTGACAGGCTTACAGATCAGAGGTTTCCGAATACAAATAAAAAACTATTACATTCTTTCCCGACGTTTCCTTTGATTTTTTCCAACTTTATCAATGGTCTTTTATTTCGCTGTTAACACATTATTTTAAAAATAATTTTCTTGGCAGTTTTTCTTACCAACAGAATCTTGCTTGTATGCTTTAATTTCTTTACATTTATTTTGGATTAGAAAAATGCACAAAAGAGAACTTTGTCCTGTTAATAAAAATAATTAAAGAAATTGTTAAGGCAAACAGATTATGGTTATCTATTTCAAATTTTATATTTATAAGTAACATTACATTTTTTAGCATTTACAAAGATTTTTGTTAAAAAAACTAAGAATATGTATTTATGAAAAAACAACTTTTAATGCAAAATTAATACCTATGCATTTGGGTCTCGATTCATATCATTATTGAAATGGATGAACATAAAATTGATCAAAATAAATTTAGGGCACTACATGTTAATAAATATACAAACAAAAGAAGGCATAACACAAAATATTAAAAAAAATATGTTAAAAAACAGTACACGTTCTAAGGGTTTACTTTAAAATATTAAAAATATTTTAATACTCTGCTTGATAAAAATTTTTAAATTTTGTCAATTCAAAGAATAATACTATTTTTGTTTGCAAAATTTTTTTAATTTTTTTTAATGTATTTTTGACCTAACTAAAAAAAATACAATTTTAGTTGCATATGTTTATTTTTTTTTAACCAACAAAATAAAAAAAAAAACATAATTAAAAAAATATAAATATGTACTTATTTATACTTTACCTAATATTACTTAATATCAAATAATTATAAAATTTTGGTAACAACCTTTTAAATTAAACTAAACTAAAACAAAATATTGCATAAAGTATATCGATTTACTGCGATAGTTAAGCTCTAGTTGAACTTTGAAACTCGGGTCAAATAGGCCCTGTCGGCTTCCAACATTTTAAAACAACTCATATTCCAAAATCAATTAGAAAAATTTAATAAAATATGACGAAAGATATTTGTATTATGTCTTTAAATGAAATACATTTTCATATTCATAAAAATGTTATAGAATAAAATTAAATAAAACAAAATTAAACAAAAAAAAAAATAAAATACAACAAAATAAAATAAAGATAAAAAAAAAACAAAATCAAAATAAAAATAAAAAAATTAAACAAAATATAATCAAAATAAAACAAAACAAAATAAGTTTAAATAAAATAAAATTGAATAAAATAAATACATAAGGAAGGTACTTAAAATACGTTTTGGTTTAATGAGTGAAAATTGAATTTTTTAAAATTGAATATTAATCATATGGTCACGGCCATGGTCTTATAACGTTACATTGTATGTTTTTTTGCTTATTACTCGAAAACTGCAATGCTAGTTTAACTTTTAAACATACATCTGATAGATCTTTTTAAAGTCTATTTTTTGTAGAAAAAAGTTTTTATTTATCTCTTATAGATTTGTAAATATTGCCCTTCAAATTCGCTGAATATATTCTTTAACGTTAAAGTATAGTTTATAACGTTTAAAATTAACAAAAAGTCGTTTTTCGTTTTATACATAATCGATTGATTAAGAGCAGGTTTTAAATGTTTAAAATTTTGCGCCAGTAGGTTGTCGTTGATTCAAATGTGCGCTCTGAACTTCATCCTGGCTTTCACAAAAAAATTCTTAGCGAGATTTGGAGTACACCTTCATCACCAATTTCAGTAGTTGAAGATCTGGGTCTTAATTGAATGTTTCTGATTATTCGCGTTTGATAAAACTATGTTTCAGAAACCCTGTAGAGTGGAAATGAGTCGAATGAATATTAAAGTATTTCTTATTACCTTCAGCTCAGAATATTGAAGTATTTCTTATTACCTTCAGCTCTACTCAAGGTCACCTAAAGTCAATAGAGTTTCAAAAGTTAGATACATAACTTCATCTTTATTGGTTTCAACAGAAAATGTCTTATAACGTTACACGTCAATATTGTTTAAATAAAAATGGTCGCTTAATTTGAATGATTTTTTAATAGTTTTATTAAATAAATACAATATACTCAATAAAACTCTAAAAGTTCATTTTCCAAAACTTTCATATCATAAGTAAGAAAACTTTTAAGAAATTTGGTCTTATAACGTTACACGAAAGTAGAGCGCTTTCGTTTTGTAAAATTTAAAAGTTTGAATATTTTTTTGACCAAAAAAACGAGATATTTAGTTAAAGTAAGACTTTTCCATAAAAATTATAGTTGAAGGTAAAAAAAAATAAATAAAAGGTAATTTATATTACCTTTTTTCGAGTAATTGAATTTGCGGCTATGTGTGAAGAGATCAACAAGCAAATTTTAATTGTGGCATAGGACATACTCGTACCAAAAATGTTTTTGCTATGGATAATGATATCAACCATTAGTATGAGATATATTCTTTCTAAAAATGAGTATTATACTCTGTCCAACAAAAATTGTCAGTACAGGCCTTATGGGAGAGCTTTTTCTAAAGCAGTGGCGCCTGATGCACCCTCACTACAATGCGTTAGGAAAAATGCCACTAAAAAAAGAGCAAGCCACTGACTTTTCTTAAGGAATTGTTGTTGTAATTCTTTGCAACAAAAAGTTGTACACCCCAACACGACCGTCGTATCCCACTGCTGATGAGAATGAGATACTGTCAAGATCAAGACAAGAGTGTCAAGTGTCACTCAATACGATCGTGCTCTCTTTATCTACATCAAAACAGAGTTACCATTATCACTCTCAATTGCAAGCAAAAAGCTTTTTCAGTGGTTTTTATTAAGGAGCTTTTGGGATTTGAAGCTTTTGAGAACACATTTTAAGAAGATGAGTATGTTGAGTGTTGTCGTATTGCTTTTCAACTTAAAAAGAAAACGCGCCTATTATCTTACCGCTTGGCGTTGTGGGAAAAGGTAAATTGAATATTGTTTCCTATCTTCCCTGTACTGACAATTTTTGTTGGACAGAGTATAGTAGCGGAAAATTCTAAAAAAATTGTGGCTTGGTTTTATATTTACTTTATTGATCAATCAGATCTAATATCTAAATAAAAAAAAATTTATAAGCAACAACTGCTATATAGGTACCATAGGTATGTGTAGAACCAAATTCTGTTTTCAAAATAAAACATTACAAAATCTATTCAAAAATAAAAATACAATATTTCATTTTCTTATACATTTTGATTAAAGCATAGGTATATAAAGCTCGAGTTGTAATTAATAATGTAAAAAAAAAACCATGAATACTTGCAAGTTCTTTCATTTTATTAATAATTTAAAAGTAAAACATTTTTAAAAATGAACAGAGATACGTCAAAATATTAAACATCAAGCTTCATATCAAAGACCTCCTCTGCTCCATAAAAAGCATCCTATGTCCTATTACAGCATAATTTATGTAGTCGAATTTTGTTTAAGATTTTATAAGAATCTGTTTAGCCGTACGGTCGAAGATTGAAGGACGAACAAACAAACAAATATAGATACTCTATTAGAATTAAGTATATTACAATTTTTTAAATTAATTTTTTTATACAAATAAATAAGTAAATTGGTTTAAATAAAAATTTCTTCATTTTATTTATTAAGTACAATTTAATATTAATTCAAAAAAATTGTAATACAAAAAAAAACAAGTACATATGTACTTACATATTTTGGAATTTTATATTCGTGGCGGTGTTGCTCAAATATCAGACGAAAGTCGTACATTTTTGGGAAAATAAAATCACAACAAACAGACCACATGGATTTTTTTTAAATTTTTTTTTCTGAAACCTATTATGTCCTACTATATTAGGATTCAATGGTATCTATTATTTATCTGCCACCCAGTATAAAACGTTTACAAAAAACCAAACCAAAAAAACTCGAAATACCTGACATTTCGTTTTATAGCGATCGACCATCAGAATTCTTTAGTGGTGTTAGTACATTTTATAAATCCTAGTTTTACTCAAAAACCTATTCATCTATCACAAGGACATAGATAAAGTACAAACGTACCTACATACTATATGCAAACAAAATAGTTCAAAAGCGTTATAATCTCTTACCTCTTAAGTGTTATAGGTAAAGGAGTATAGGTTAGGTAGTTATCAACCTATATACCTATACAAATTGTTAAAAATAGCCCACAATCAAAATATTCATGATTTTAATTCCTCCTATGTTGAAGCAACAAGCAAAATAGTCCTCTATCCATAATAGAATTAGAATCTTCCTCTCATCTTTTCTGGAATTAAATTCAAAACTTTTCCAACACATTCATATTCTTGTATTATGCATGTCAGTAAAAAATACAAACCTCATACAAAACTATAGCTAACACACATAAGGTTGACCATATCAAATTTTCAAAAACCACATCCATATTCCAACTATCCATCCATTCATTCATGATTCATGCAACGTCCGTCCTACACCACATTTAGATATTATATCTAGATTGAAATATATTTCTACTCAGTTTTCTCAACTTCGTCCACTTTAACATCATCATCTCAAAACCAACCGCATCCCCCAATATTTTAACCACAAAAACCCTTAAAACGAACAATACAACCAACCATACCCTATAACCATAGCACACTTTGGGCTCGCACAATTATTCAATTTCTATCACATCATCTCTTTCACTTTTGGGTAAAAGTTTTCAAAATGCTCGTAAAATAAATCATTTTATATCAAACATGTTAGAGAATCAAGGGATGAATATATTTCAATCTTCAACACAGAAGATAACAATAACACTCTTGCCCTCCCTTCGCATTGAGCTCCCAAATTTTCACTCTCTCTCTTTCTCTCTTGCTTCTTCTGTCAAAAAGCCCCACAGAGCCATTATAAAGTCATACAATGTTTTTAAAATTAGCCCTGACCTTCAAATCGTCAAGTGACCAACAATTCTCAGGACCGGTAGATAGACAGATACAAAGATACTCGTACAATGCCATTTCTAATTAAGGATGCTGTTAATGTAATGAAATTTAATTTTACAAAAAAAATGTATATAATTCTATTTTCCATTACAACGAACTAATTGGTGCGAAAATTCCCTCCAATAGCAACATGGGTTCGGGGTGCTACTCCACCCCAATGAACCATATCAAGTGTTTAAGTCATGTGTTATTAATAGCCCATACATGTAACACCCACAATATTTTTCTTTTCTTTTTTTCTTCTTTCCTTTTCTTTTTTCTCTTTATTGTTTGTTTGTTTTTTGTTCGAAGGTAGGTAGGTAGGTATAGAGCGACATGAGGACATGAAAATCGTTTTTCCATCTGATAGGTAGGTATGCCGTCTTGAACAATGTATGTAAGTGACTCTAGGGGGTTGTTGGGAGAAGTAAAGGGCTGCAAAGAGTGATGGTGAATAGTGGTATCATTACACAAAACTCACCACACAAAAGATTGTGGTGGAATTTGCGCAGAAAAATGTTATAGTATAAGAGTCCCCCCCTCTCGAATACAGGTGAGTCGTGAGAGTGCACTTCTACTCGCTACCCCTTTGAAAAACTTACAAAAACCGGTTTTCCATTCACTTGGATGCAGTTATTTGGTGTAATTAATAATATTTGCTTGAAAGGGTTGTCGGTTATTTCACCCTTTGCAGCAACATCGCACAGTTGACGTGTAATGGTGAGTTTAATTTTTAGTTAGTTTTCTTACACAAATAGGTACCCCTTTATTTTTGTGTTGCGAGGGGGGAGGAGATGAATGCATTACTTAACAAAATTCCGCTCGGGTGAATTTTCGAACTCATGTCAATGCACACAAAAACCGTGTTCCGCTTTGTTGAACCGCTTTGTCGGTATTTGAGTGTGTGCAATATTTTCCCCAAACGCAGTTGAAGTGGTAAAAAGTGCAAATTGGTCCCCACCGCATCGAAAGGGGAGCTATTTGCACACATAGATACATCTGTTTCAAAGCGCAAATACTTACATTTTCAACGAGTGGTGAATATAATAATTTTGCCACCTCATGCGGCGGGGCGTTGCATTTTTCTTTTTTTTTTGCTTAGTGTTTCTCGTTCTTCTTCGTGTTATTGTGTGTTGTGTTCCATCAAACAACTGGCTTACCACATAAGGTTGAATAAATATGGGAGGAGAAGGATCACGAGACACAATTTAAGCCTGCAAAAAAAATAGGTAAGGTAGAAAAAAAGATACTTGAATGTCCATCAACTTGCCATCAAAGCTTCAATACACCGCACAGTGACGTGGATGACGGTTGTGTGAAGAAAATCGCGCTGAGTTGTTAACTTTTTGTTGTTGTTTTTGGTGGAAATATCTACCCCAAGCCAACCACATCACCACGAACGAACCACCAGAAACCACCACCACCACCACCGCCGCATCGTCATCTCCTTCCAGATATACCTACCTACCTACACCGGGAGAGTGTAGGCACCAACATGAAGACGGAGAGTGTGATATTAACTTTGTACAAAGTGGATGTGGATCCATGCAAAAAGGTATATTTGCTGCTGTTGCTGCCACTTTTTTTCGTATGGTTTTTGCTCTGAAACAACCTCATTTTGGGTTCACGGCTCGTGCAAAATTTCATCTAAAGCCAGAATCGCAACTGCCGTCGCGGCAGCAGCAACAACTCCAAACAGCACCAAGTACCTACCTACTTCACTTACGATACGGCCCAGCAAGCAAAAAAGTACTCATTCAGTGTAAAAGTGTATCTGAACGATACGAAAATTTCAATTTTTTTTCCTATACTTCCTTCGTATATCTTAGACTGTGCTGCTGCTTTTTTTGTTTTGTACCATAATTTTGCGATACTATTTTTTTGCATGCGGTGTAGTAATATAACCTAACCAGTGTGCTAGATAAAGTGTGGTGTGGTGGTGTATTTTTGCACTTTAGATACTCTGGTACAGCAAAACAGAACTTAGACAAAAAAAAAGTGATTTTTTGTATTCGATTCAAAAATGCTTATAACATTAACCTGAAGCTCTGTCTAGAGAGTAATTTTAGTTAAGATTGCATTCGCTTTCAAATGCTCGTTGTGTGCGGCGGGATTTACAAGATTTTTTATTTATCTTTCGCAAACAAAAAAAAAATTTAAAAAAAAATCTAGAAGACAACGCGATATAAATTTATAAAATTACAAAACTATTATGAATAATTATTATTTGAGAAAAATAAAATGGGAACTCATAAGTGATAATTTGTGGATTTTAAAAAATGTAAAAGAAAAAATATTTATGCAATAAAAATTAAAAATATTTATATACAGAAAAGTGTGCGTAAGAAAACAAAAAAAATGACACAGTGACAGTGAAATATACTGAATGGTTGTTTTTTCTCCTAAAAATATGCAACACAAAAATAGGATAAAACAAAAAGAAAGACATACCAAGATCAAAGACAAACATTGAAATTGAGGTAATGAGTTTTAGTTTTATGTTCCCTCTAAATTTATTGAAATATTTTATCAGAAATTTCGAGTTTCTTTAATTTTTTTAAGTCATCAGTGACATAACCTCACAATGCCACCTTTACCCTACACCTCCTGCATGCGGAGAGACCCGTGTTTAATCCTTGTAAATTGCCTGTATTTCTCTTATCCTTTTTCTTGCTATTTTTGTCTTGAAATAATGAAGCCGAAAGGGCGTTAATAGGATAAGAGAAAAAGGCGCACACGAAATGGCGCTTATAGTCCTACCCTGAAAATTAAATTAAAAAACAAAAATAATAATACCGAAAGTATATAACCAACCCAAAAATTTAATACAATAATTGAAGCCAATTTAGTGTAATTTTCTTGATATATTTTTTTTTCTTTTTTGTTCGAATTCATTTTGCTGTTGGGTATTCGTTTTGAAATAAAATGTACAAGAACAAAAATATCTACCAAGCTACCTACCTAAATACATATATGTATATCTACTTATGTTATTTGCCGATAAGAGAGTTTAAATTAAAATGTTGTGTTACCATGCAATATTTTTTGTGTCGACTTTTTTGTATTTCTTTTGGAGACAAATTGCTGTTAGATTGAGAATTAGAAAGAGTTAAGAGGCGGCAGTTATACGGCCGGCCATAGCATGTGCTTTTAATGATTTTACGAGTCTAAGTTGGTTTTTATTTTAAGATTTGTTTTCGGGATTTCGTGAGTGGAGAATTATTAAGGCCAACACGGAAAGGACTAAGTGATCAAATTAATTTTGATTTTTTCTTCTTAAATTAAATAATTAAATAATAAAGTCTTAAATTAGACACAAAATATAAAATATAATAATATAAAAAATAGTTGGCTACAAGAATGTTTTAATGAAATAGTTGCAAGTATATTACTGAAAGCTTAGATCTTTTGTCACATTATTGCATCTATTATATACATATGTACCTATTTATTAAGTCAACCCATTAAAAATATTTTTTATTGAAAAGAGCCTTTAAATATTTTTGTTAATTTCGCGTGAATCTTTACTTTAAAGAAAAATTAGCATTAAAATCGAACTTTAAGTATTAACAACTTATTTTAATTGGGTAGACTTTTTATATGAAGCTACTTGAACCAAATTTGTTTCAAGAAACAATATAAATATATAAGGCTTGCCTTAAAGATCAACAAAATTTGTGTCCTCTTTTTGATTTTAAGTCATCTTTTATGCAGAATTTTCTATGTTAGTAAAATGATTATTTAATAAAAACGATTTGTTGCATCGCCAACGCCATGCTTCTGCGCAGTAAAGAAAAGAAAATTATAAATATTCATTCGAAGGTGAATCTAAGGTGAATCTAGTAACCTAATAAATTTGAAAATTCATGGATAAAATTAAAAAACACGTGTTTTAAGTTTTTCGTATTGTATAGGTCTTCCATAGAACTAAGCTATTCTATTCGGACAGTAAAATATTTAATATACCCATCTCTAAATGTCTGTAAATTTTCAATTCAATAGATATAGGATAAAAAAAATGTTAATTGTTTAATCACACAAATTCTATATAAAGTCCAAAAAAAAGCTATTTCGAATCAATAATTCAACAAGTCCAATAAAGTGCTAAGTCTTCTACTTCAGTAGTATACACTCGTAGAGTTTGTATTATAAAAACCTTCATATACAAGTTCTATATATTTAATTTTTTTAAAATTATTTTCTGGGTTCGTCAGTAGTAAGACCTTCTCACAAAAAAACATTTTCGAACAACAACATAGAACATCCTATATTTGGAATTTAATAATTGTCTTTTTAAAAAAAATGAGATTCTTTACAAGTTATTGTCGTTCCTTTTCTTCATCTTGGATTTTATAAGATTTTTACTGGCTCCTGAATTCTTAAAGATATATCGTCCGTCGGCTCAGAAGAAAAGCGACACATCTCAGCAAATCTCATTTTATAAAATATGTAAAAGAAAATTTATTTTTTAATAAATCTGTGATAGTATCAAAACCGACTGGACTGTCATGCATCAGAAGGTCTTGGGTTCGATTCTCCGCCGCTGCAAAAAAGTTTTTTCAAAGGTGTCCTGCCTCTTGCTAGGAATCGCCAAATTCTCTAAGGGTATGGCTTGTCATGAAAAGTGCAGAATCATGAATCGGCAGAAAATTGTAGGTCCCCTCCATTTCAGGTAACACGCACACTGAAATGGTTGAGAGGTGTAAGTCTCTTCGAGCTGTTGCACCACAAAATTTATTTATTTTAAATAGAGAGCTTTAACATTGATTGATGATAGAACTTCAACGGAAACATTTGCATCTCTCGAGTACCGTCGCAATTTTTCATGTCTTTCATAAATTTATCGTTATTTTTATAAACAGTGTTCTAGTGTTTAGTGTTCCCAAACAACAATTTAACCATAAAGCTAGCCGCGCACTGGCAACTGTGATCGAAATCAAATAGTTTAAGCACCAGTTGATAGAGTACCGCGCACTGGCAACTCTTTACCCATGCTCACACTTTTTTCTCTCTTGCGCTTATAGAAAACAGCTCAACTGTTGCGAATTAATTTTAGGCAATCGTTTAGTTTGTGTCAAAACACAAACTTTTTAGTTGCTCGAATCGAGTTGCTCTAAGTGCGCGGTGTCTCATATAAGCCCATATGTTTCATTTTAGCAACTTAACAGTTGCGAAACTAAAAATTGAATGTGCGCGCCTGGCCCAATAGTTGCCCTTCGGGTATTGTTAGCAGTTTACCTGGGAGCCTAACTTAAAGACCTGAACTATTATTAGTGGATAGATTCTTTCTTTAGTCAAACAGCAAGAATGTGGAATCCTTTATCCTACTCAATATTTATCACCCATTGCGATATTCAGGCATTCAAAAGGAACGTGTACGTCGGTGTTAGACGATCGCAAAAAAAGGTACCAATGTTTGTTCAAAATATATGAAAATAAGGCCTGTTGTTTTTCGAGTAAAACATTTTTTTTTCTCCGAAAATTCCATTGTTTACTCAAAACTAAGGAGGTTACATAAATTATATCATTTTTCGATGTCAATCACAAGTCAACTTTAGAGGTATAAATTCCTAAATCAGGATTTGGAATGCCGATATTAACATCTGTCATAATAGTGAGCAGGGTAAAGTTTTGTGACCTGCTTTTATTTTATTGAAATCAAAGCAAATAAAGTCTATTTTTTTTTTAATTTGAATGTCTTAAATACCTTGAAAGTCGTATGTTTTCAAACACAATATATTATTTCAAACTAACTAGTTGCAAAAACAAGGAACAATTTTACTTCACTTATTATATTGGGTATTTTTTCGTCCAACTCACATACAACTTGCGAAATATGCAACTAAAATGAAATCTCCAAGAAACTAAACCGGACATTCTACATCCAGTAATAAAAAACTATTTATAGAATACTCCAGTAAAATATCACTTCAGTGAAAAGAGGTCGTTATTTATGCAAAATTGCCAAAAACAGTCAATATGATTGCCTAATGAAATCTTTAACTTCTCTTATATAATTTAATAGATCTAAAATTGTTTTAGTATACTATGTACTAGGCTAAAACGACGATTTTACAAATTTTAATTGAATTTTCAATCATACTTTTAGGCGTGCTTTATTGGTAAGTGAATACGTTGCATTGCAAAATTTAACATGGAAAACAACAAGAAACGATAAGTCAAGAAAAATATGTAAGGAATGGAATAGAATATTTTAGTGTAAATGGAGTTTCGGATGTTGAAACGTAGAAGGTGTTTAGATGGTGTCCGGAAAAATATATGTTGGCATACTTGCGGGTGTGTTCGTTGGTATTTATTTTCTTATATACTTGCTCTACTTATTCCAAAGTGTGACCACTCCGCAATTTAGAGAACAAATATTTTTTCAAATGCAAAATTGTAATCCATACTATAATTCCGTTTTTACACTACTGACACTGCCATTAATATTTTCGATAAGTACATTTTATCAGTACATTGGCATTCGGTCAGAAATGTCGTGTAAATGCGGCATTATGCCAGCTGACAGAATGTCTTTATATTGAAAACTGTGTTTTTTCTTTCTCCAACACTCAAAAGAATTCAGTATAAAGCAAATTATAAATGTTTTCTTCTTCGCACAAATGTAAAAGTTCAACAAATACAATAGTAAAATTAGGGATGTAAGAACATATTGAGTAAATTTTAGGAAAAAGATAAATAAAATTCCAAAGTTTTAATGCAAATTCAATAGTGAGAAAAACTCTCAATCAACTCGATCTGCATTTTCATGAATATTTCAACTCCAGCTTAAAAACAAAATACAAATATTTCGAACACATCCGTATAGGTTAATTCAACAAGTAGTAAGGTTGTGAAAAATAACTTGGGGAGTTTATTAAGGTTGATTACCAATAAAACACGACTTTTATCAAAATTAAAATCATCAAATAGATATTTTATTTTTTTAGTATTTCATATCATTCTGTGACATTCACAAACGTCATAAAAGGTCTGTTTACTTAGTCTTATGCTGGAACTATCATTGCTTTATAGGTGTGTTCAAAAAGAATTTTTTTTAAAAATAGTCTTAGCATGATATTAGTCAGAAAATGTTTAAAATTAAGAACAAACTAGCAAACTACTTTTAAGTTAGTAAAGTATAGTATCATTCTTATACCTTGTCTTTAAAGGAAGAAGTGTAAGCCTAAATAATAAATAATAAATAGAAATAATTTGGGAGTGTCAAAGAAATTGATTCTTCTTCTTGTTATTTAAAAAGTTGATGAATAATTCCAAAGTTACACAAAATGATATCCTACATTGTTATTAGTCTGTGGGTTAATGGAAGAGTTGGTAGAAGTAAGTACTTTATTTCAATTTTACAGCAAAAAAAATCAATTTTAATTTTTTAAATTATTAAATTGTTAAACAAATCGATACGGTCAATTAAATTAAGTGACCAGACGTCCCAAATTTTGCAGGACCGTCCCATATTTGACATGCCTGCCCCGCATCATCAATTGACCCGCAAAGTGTCCCGAATTTGTTTCGCATGTTTCGCAATAAATCTTAAAATGTCAGTGCTGTTCAAATAGTGCCTGTGAACATCTCTTAAAAAATTTAAATCAAACTCCAGAAAAAAAAAAACAAAAAAAAAAATGTTTAATAAATTGCAACATTTGTGGTTGTGAGTTTTCCATGTCTTCTTGAGGAAAATACGGTTTCAAATGATAACATCTTTTGCGGCCCAACACTGCAGTAAAAAAAATCGAGTTGACGACAAAAATACTGATCAGCCCCAACACATGTTCGTAAACGTCAAATGCTTTTTTCAAGAAAATTGATTGACTTTGATCAAACAGATTTTGTACAAGCAGAATGCTGACATTTTTCACAAAAGCAAAAAATTGACGATCAAATTGACGTTTTCAAAAATGGCCTACGGCATCAATTGACACTTTAAGTCCGAAAAACAGAAGTTTTAACTCGAGGATTTAAAAAAAAAAAAATTGCTATCATTTGCTATATACTCGTAGTTAAAGCTTCCGATCAATAGGACAAACGTCAAAGTTGTTTTAGTAGTCGTATTTCTTTCATTTCAAATTTGCTTGTGCCCGGATAAAATGCGAGTCTATTGTAACAAACATGTTGATCTCATTCTCTAAGCAAGTGCCAAAAAAAAGAGAATTTAAAAAATATGAGTTTTACGTCAATATTTTCCGACGCGTGTTACAAAAAAAAACGCTTTTTCTCACATTCCTGTGATACTTCGTCCTTAAAGAAGATGTCAATCTAGCGCGTCTTACACTACGAAAAAAAGGATATTTTGGACGCAGATACAAAAAATAGGATTTTTAAATAAAAGTACAAACTATCAGGCCCCATTTGTCAAAGAAAAATTTTGTCAAGTATCAGGAAAAAATCCATTCTTGAATGTGATACATATATCAATTTAAAACAAATTTTTAAACTTTTTAAAAATATTAGAATTTTGTTAAATAATATACTGCACAGTTATTGCTTAAATGTTTTGGTATCAGCTTAACAGAAGGGATAGGCTAAGGTTGGATGGACTCAGAAAAAATGAAAAATAAAATTAGTAAAATTTTTAAAGGATTTCAAAATTTACGAGTATCTACGTCATAAAATAATTTCAAGAAATGTTATTCAGTTTAAAGTCAAAAGTGACCTCAACCCAAAAAATGCGTTTCGACAGTCTCTTGACTTTAAATTGAGTTATATTCAATCAGAAATAATTCTCTAATTTTCTTTACCTTCGTTATTGAATATCTTATGTAAATAGCAGTATTTTGTATACTCTGTCAAATATAAATTGTACTGTATGGTGAATATAGTGAATGGTTTCAAACTGAAGCTCTCGATTGCCAGTCACTTAAATCTTAAAAAAAATTATTCAGAAGTAGGTGCTGCTGGAATATTTCTTGTCATGAGAAACGGCTTTTTAACTAAGCCATTCGACAGACAAAATTTAGATCCTCTCCATTTCTGACACGGGAATAGTTAGGAGTCTCTGGTTCTTCACGAGCTGTTTCACTTTAAGGTTTTAATTTAATTTTGTTAATATTGAAGATTTGCTTTTTTGTAGGTACTCCCGATCGGCCATGTTAAACGATTCATAAAACCTCAATAAAATTAATTTTTTTTTTTAAATTTAAAGTGAAATACAGTTTTTTAAGTTTTTAGATTTAATATGAAACCATTTACAGAAATCGTATGAACTTTTTTCGCAATTTTTTTAATTGGCTTATTTTAACCATTCCTCATTTAACATTTTTCAAATAGAAAGCAATTTCATGAGTAATGCTGATATTTCAAAACTTAATATTTTGAATCATCTGACATGGATTAGACACTACCTTTCAAACCGCTCAATACAAGTTGTATTGGACGGTTTTAAATCTGTAGACAATAAAATAAATGCTGGTGTGCCACAGGGCTCCGTTTTGTCTCCGACTCTTTTTCTGATATTCATCAACGATCTTTTGTCTGAAACCTCTAATCCATTAAATTGTTTAGCTGATGACAGTACCCTCAGCTTCTCATATTCGTTTCCAGATACATGTCCTTGTAGACCGAGAGCCCACAGCAATTTTTGGGTGTGATTGATAACAAAAAATAATTAGTATAATTAGATAGGCCTTTTATAGTTATTTATGAATGTCAACGTCTTGCCTATTCTAGTGGGCGCAATAGTGCATTATAGTGCATCAAGTATGCAGTTCTTTCCAAATTCTAAAAAATTGGGATACAAAATTTGCCATAACTTCAAAATGAACAGCTAAGTGCCCTGATTGCAAATATCGAGGTCCAAGACGTTTCCAAGGTGGCCTTCTTAGTGCAAGAAGTGGCCTATTCTTATCGCGTCTGGCAGGCAGAAGGCTGTCTGTAAAACGTCTTGGACTTCGATATTTTCAATCAGTGGGCTTAACTTTACATTTTGGTAGAGTTGTTATCACAATTATTTGGACTTGGAAAGAACTGCATACTTGATGCACTATTATGCACTATTGCGCCCACTAGAGTATGCAAGACGTTGACATTCATAAATAACTATAAAAGGCCTATCTAATTATACTAATTATTTTTTGTTATCAATCACACCCAAAAATTGCTGTGGGCTCTTAGTCTATTGTTCTTCGGATGTGAATCTAGAACGGCAGCGTATGATAAGCTCATTAAATTCTGATGTTGATAGCATTGTCAAATGGGGAATGAAAAACCGTGTAGAATTTAATGCTTCAAAAACTCAATGCTGTCTCCTGTCGTTAAAGCAGAACCCACCCCCTATGTCGCTATCCATGAGTGGCACTTGCATTGAGGAAACCAAACAGCTCTCAATTCTCGGTATGTGTATCATAGACAACCTTGTGTGGAATGACCATATATTCGACGTCGCCAAAAACGCTGCTAAGTGCTTAGGTTTCCTTCGACGTTGCAAGATCTTTTTTACCCCTTCTGATCTGGCTGTCATCTATAAGGCCTATATTCGTAGCTCGAGTATTATTCCCATATTTGGGCAGGTGCTCCAATAACTCACTTGAGTCTTCAAAAAAGAGCTTTAAAAATGATAGGAAACATTTGAAACTCTCGAGCACCGTCGTCGCAATGTTTCTTGCCTTTCACTATTTTACCGTTATTTTTATAAACACTGTTCTAGTGAAACGGCCAGCTGCATTCCTCCCCTTAAACTATTTAACCGTAATACACGCGCTTTAAGGAATGACCATCAAGTTTACCCTTGAGCCCAATTTCGGACGTACAGTTAAATTCAGAGATTCTTTCTTCAACCGAACCACACGAATGCTTTACCCGACTCTATGTTTCCCTCCTATTGGAATATTCAGACATTCAAAACCAATGTGCATCGGTATCTCCTCTTAAATCCTCTCCCAATTTCCTAAAACGCTCGCACTGTGCTAAAACATTTTGAGGGTAGTCATAATCCCTTTAGTGGTAAATTATAAAAAAAAATTCAAGGTGGTATGTCAAAATTGAAATTGATGGAATTCAATCTTTTGTTCTGAAGCAATGACAGTTCTCAGTAGCATCACCGCTTATGAATATTTTTAATAAATCGCTCTCCACTGGACTCTTTCTAAATCAGCTGAAGTTTTCATATGTACTCGTACATATGTATATCCGATCTACAAAGCAGGTCCAAAAAATTTGGTAGTAAATTATCGGGCGATTTCTAAGAATTCCTAAATTATTCGTATTCTAATAATATAAAAGAATTTATTTGTTATGGTTATGATCACGGTGGATTTATGGCAGGGAAATCCAACTCAAAAAATTTCATGCTTTATTCTAGATACATATTTCACTGAGAAATAAAAAGAAAGATCAAACGAAATTCAAGAATATTTAATTTAGGTATTCACAATGTATCTCATTTTATGATCGACACAATTCTATTCTCCCATTAGAGATATCATTGGAATTAGAAACGGAACGATTTTAAAATTTTATCTGTTTCATTAAAATATTAAAAAAATTAATAAATTCATATTTTCTCAATTTTAATTTATTCCTTAAATTTGGAAATCTTATTCTCACAATGATTAGAAACTAAATTAAAATCACATAAAAAGTTAATGCTACACAAAAAGTTAAAATGCATAAAGCAGCGGAAATATTAAAAAGTAATAAACCTGAGAACACGGGTTTTATGCTTCACGTAGAAATATTCATATTGGTTTCTTAGTCACAGTCACAAAGTTTAAGTATATTAAATATTTAGTTCATACAAAAACAAATAATAAAATTCAAAAACACGTGTCGGATTTGCAATTTTCTCATTCTGATTCACAATCCTCTGCAGAACTCATCATTTTGATATGTGTGTGTTGGTTTCTTTTTGTTGTCGCTGTCGCTGTCGCACAAATGACAGGCTTAGAACTTAAAATAAATATCTAATATTAATGTCACACTAAAATAAATTTATATTATTAATCTTTCAAAATTTGAAAGTGCAGTGGCATTAATGCAATGCCATATGCATGCATGATGCTGCATCTATTTAATTATTTTTCTTTTTCTTTTGCAAGTGTGCATATTCATAATGCAGTTTTGTATATTGGCAATGGAAAATTATTTTTAATTATAAACTATACAATCTTGTGAATCAACATATCTACATACAAACACACAAAAAGATACAAAATTTAGCGTTAAATTAAATCTGGTGGGAAATTAGTTTTGAAAATTGCGTAAAGCGATGACAGGAATATGATAATTTATCGTATGAAAAGGAAAAGAGAGATCTCATTCGAGAGACTTAACGAAATGTTGGAAAGAATTATTATTGTGACTTTGGCACATACGAGTATTCGAGTGTATACGAGTACTCGTACTGACTTGCATAATGGAATATTTATGACCGAATTCGATGTCCTTGGGGGCATAGGAGTGTGTGTGTGCGATCGTGTGCAGGAAATGGGGATACTTTAGATGATAGATCAAATTTTTGTGCTGCTTTGAGTGCAGTTTTTCATTCAGATCGGACAATAATTTTGTGTACGAATGACAGAATTAGTGTGGTTATTTATTGAAGGAATTTGAGAAGGAATGTTAAAAAATTGAGTTTTATTTTTAAGTCTTAAAATGTGAAGGATGATGAAGATCGTTGAATATTCGGCTAATTGATGAATAACCTGGGAGATAATTTTGAAAAAAAATAAATCATCCAATTATTCACTAACTCGAATGACGGAATTAAACTGAAAATATTTGTGTGGTGCAACAGCTCAAAATCAATGACTATCAACCATTCGCGTGATACCAATAGTGGAATGGAGGAGATCTACAATTTTCTTCCGACATCGAATGGCGAGCCTGATTGTTTTCATCGAGGTTTTATAAGAAGCAAAAATCAACAAAAAAAAAGTCTCCGAAAAAAGAGCCGATAAGGCTCGTGTTATTAGCTTATACATACCTTGAGTTCTCTTAATCCGATCATCAAGATTAAGCTGTTTGCGCTTAGGGAAAATAAGGAGTGCATTTTCAGACTTTGTTATTCGATATACTGACGCATGTATCTATAAATGCTCATACTCATATTTTGGTTATACCTCCAAACAAAAATTTGGTGTCGGATCTTAGACTGTTATCTTCCTTAGAGATGTTTTGAAAAAAAAAAAATTAACAAAAATAAATCATCAAAATTTTCAGTACTTCGAAGGGCCGACCTAAAAATAGTGACTCTCAACCATCCGAGAGATACCAAGAATGGAACGGAGGGGACGTACAATTTTCTTCCAGTTGCTAAGTTAAACAGCACTTAACATAGCAAGAGATACTCTTAGGAATTTGTCACTTTTTTCTTACAATTCACCCGCGCTCAAGGGTTTATTGAAACCCTTATAATGTTGCGATGGGTAAAATAAGGGAGGAAGAGAAAAAACGTGTTGACGAATATTGGTGTTGAAAGTTTGCCAACTTAATTGACAAGTGAAAACAGTGCCGGGTAAATTATTCCTAAACATGGGATATTCGTTTTTGACGGTACGACCAAAATTAGGCTCGGAGGTAAACTGATGACCATTTCTAGCGAAACGGGTATTACAAAGGACTGATTGAGTGTAAACATGCAACTGGCGACTTCGAGGGAGCATGGCTTATGAAAAAAATTGATAAAAAAAAGAAAGACATGAAACATTCCGACGTAGTTCAAGAGATGAGAATGATTCTATGATAGTTCTGTTTCCTGTCACTTTTGACGCTATGTTCTGAATTTTATGCAGAAAATGAAGTTTTCGCATCAGCCGCCCAAAGTGAGTTATACTCGAGTTTTGGACGTACATATAAACGCCAGATTAGAAGGGGTGAAAAATTTCTTGAACCAATATAGAAATTCCAAGCATTTAGCAGTGTTCTTGGTGGTCTCAAGAATGTGGTGGTTCCAATAAAGATCGTCGTTAACCACACACCAAATACTGACAGCTTTTTTGTTCGTTCCAAGTGCCATTCAGGGACAAAATTAGGGAATATATTTTGCTTTAACGACGAGTTTTCGAAGCATTAGGCTACACACGTTTTAAATACCCCATTTAGTAATGCTGTAACGATCAGAGTTTAGTGCGCATGTCATACAGTACCATTGGAATTCCACTTCCAAAGGAGTTGGACATGAATTTGTGATGTATAAGAAGCTGTGGGTATAGCTGGCAAAACAATCAAGTGTATTAGAAGTTTTACACAAGTGATCAGTTATAAAATTGAAAAAAAAAAAAAAAACAACCGGAGACAAAACCGAGTCCTGAGGAACACCGCCATTCATTTTGTAAAAATCAGACTTGAAATCGTCCAATACAAAAAGTATTGAACGATCCATAATATAATTTCTAATCCACAGAATAAGGGTTTCATTCATTATAGCCCGGTAAAATTTTATAATTGAAATTGGTAGGCTGCTCTCCTGCCGCCATTTTAAATCTTTAAGAAAATCTAATTACGTTTCTCTCTTAAATAAAACATATTTTTATAATTTTAGAGTAAAAACGCCGCAAAGTATGCTTTTTTCTGTGTTACGGACAAAGGAGATCTAAAAGGGTTAAGTCACATTTTTGGAAGTCTTAGAAATTTTTAAGAATTTAGATAAGTGTTTTAAATCACCTTTGACCTATAGATATAAATATGAAAATAGTAGACAAACTGAAAGGTTTTTCCAACAAATGAGTAACACCAATTTTGAATCAAGAAGCTCATACTAAGAATACCACCATATGATACATATTTTTAAATAGTATAGTATTCCTTATTTTTAATTTTTTTTAATTTAGTCTTCCTCTTCATAAGACTGATTAGGGTCATTAAAAACTGATCTGTGTCAAACATGTCACCAAGTACTTGAAATTTCCCATATGAAATACACAGTAATACCTTTTACTCGAAATTTCGGTAAAGAATTAAAAGTTGATAAAAAATCTTTAAAATGAATTCAGACATTTAGAACAAAACTTTCTGGGAAAATAGAGTGGAATATTTCATACAAATGTCCTCCTATTTATATATTTCAAAAGGATTTTTAATTTCAAACCAAAAACTCAATATGTTTTTTGAAAATTTTCTGCAAATGATACAGCCTTTGAAATTATTGATATCGGTTTAAAAAATAAAAAATAAAATGAGCATAATAGTGGCTTAAGAATTTTGCGTAAACTATTCAACAGTGAGCCAGTTCTTCTTGATTAATGTAGTTTATAAGATATTGGTTTAAATTCTAAAAGTTTAACTTTTAGTTTATTTAAAGTGAATTTTGAGGTTTTTTAAATTGAGTCTCAACTAAATGCTCTGTGGCAGTGGTACACATTGAACCGATAGTCATTATTTTTATCAAAACTATTAAGAGCAGACAACCATTTTTTTGTTCTGAAAATTTGGTTCCTTGGGGCTGACTCTAAAAAAATTCTTTTAAAATATTAGCACAGATTTCTAATATGCGAATTCAGATGCGAATATTTCGATAACCAGACCACCCAGAAGTTTTTGGTTTGCATATGAATTGAAGAGACCTTTCTTTTGATGAATGTCTCGATGGGTTTCGAGTACTTAAAACAATGGTGAATTTTGTACACAAAGGTAATCCATAATGTTTTCAAAAATTATAAAAAAAAATCATCTTTCGAGAATTAAAAACTCACATCCATGACAAGCTCCGTTAATTCTCAATTCAGCATTGAAAATTGCAAGCCCTTCTTTGCGGAAATACCATCCATCCAAAGACTTCTTTAGATCGAGACTCATATTCAATAACTTCACATTGCTGGTGAAATATTTTGAGAACCAGACCTCATACGAGCTTCTGGTTTTCACCTGTGAATAACTCTTGAAAAGTTAACCATGAATTTTGAAATATTGCTAGGTTGTTTAGGGACGAAAATTGGTAATGGGTGATTCCTTCAACATATGCTAATTTATGAAACAAATTTATAAAATAAAATTTTCTCGAAATGTATGGTTGTACCTACAACATTTTAAAAATTTTAAATAAAAAAATGGTAACAATAAACAAAAGTTATTTCAACGTATTTTTGACAGCTGATAACGATGGTGGCACCATTTGCCTTAAAAATAAATTTAGAAATAATTTTTTAGAATATGTATTTATATTTGTAGGTGCAAGATTTCAAAAAAATACACCAAGTCGTTTCTGAAATATTGAATATTCACAATAAATGTTTGATTTTTTTTTCTCTACAAATGTTTGCATACATTTTCAAGACTTTTAAAATCGGAACAAAATATTCAATTTTTTCGGAGAAAAAAAATTATAGCCTTTTATTATAGAAATTTTTTCCTTAAAAATGTTGGGCAAAGTTTTGATAAAAACAAGATCCTCAACAAAAATAAAAAAATAGAAAAACGTATGGATCGAATGTCTAAAAAACAACAAAAGGGGTATACTCGTAATTCCTTCCTTTTGGGTTATTTTACTATATGCAACATTTATTTTTTTTTAATTTGAACCTTAATGCTGACTCAACTAGAGCCTTTGCAAGAAATGTTTTGAAATTAATTTAAAATTTGGATCGAACGTGTAAAAACCAACAAAATCTTCATTTGAAAAATGAAAAAAAAAATTTAGTTGCAAAAGTTCGTAGAGAACTAGGGTCGTCTCGTGACCTAAAACTCTCAACTATTCTTGTGTGTAGATGTCAGTAGAAATAGAGTAGTCACACAAATTTCCACCTTTGTAGATCGAACGGCTAAGATGAGAAGCAGTTTTCGTGGTAAAAGAAATTCCTTGAAGATTTATCACTTTCTCACAAAAAGTAGTAGGTACGATTTTTGTTTTAGATGACAGCGTCTGATTTTGTTGAAGTTGATCATTTGAAAAAGAAGGAATTGTTAAATGTGCTTTTATATGTCTGTGGTGTTTGGTACAAAAATGATAAGTCCATAAAATAATTTGTGTTTTTACGTTCACTTTTCATGGAGCTATAGGGCTGAAACGGCTTGACTGATTTTCTTCAAATTTGTAAAACTTTTGAAAATATTCTTTGAAAAATTATGTTCCAAATTTTAAGAAAATCGGCTTACCCATTTATGTTTGATTGTTTGAGCTCGATATTAAGTGAATGTAAGGACACAAATTATTTTAAGGAGTTATCATGTTTCTACCAAACACCACAGATATATTTACTTGAGACTTATAGGTACTACGAGTATAAGGCAAGTTATGGATTCGTAAAAAAAATCGAACTCGAGATTTTGATCAAAGTTGATATTACGATGATAGCGAAGACCAAAAAAGTGGGTTTCGCAATTCTGTCTGTCTGTCTGTCGGTTCGACTACAGTCTAAACGGCTCGGCCGATTTTCTTCAAACTTGGTAGATATGGGTTTTAATTTTTTCCCCCCGAAATTTTATAAATATTTTTTTTCTCAAAAACTGTCCCACAGAATTTTTTGAAAAAAATTTGAAAAATTTCATTTAGTTAAAACTA
This sequence comes from Philhelius festivus, assembly GCA_963931855.1. Classification (NCBI taxonomy): domain Eukaryota; kingdom Metazoa; phylum Arthropoda; class Insecta; order Diptera; family Syrphidae; genus Philhelius; species Philhelius festivus. The sequence goes on from OZ007556.1 coordinate 186,441,822, forward strand.
GGCAATGGTTGAAAAAAATTTTCCAAAAAATTGTTATTTTTGGTAGCCCTTCTGCGTCCATTTTTTTATTTTTGATTTTCTCGAAAACGGTACAGCCGATTTAGATCATTTTTTTTATGGTAAAGCTCCTCCACAGTTTAAATATTATTACGTATTCAAATTTTCAATTTTTAATTTTTTGGATTTAAATTCAAAATTTTTTTTTGGAAACCCAATATTTCAAAAACCCCATGATCGATTTTTTTCAAACTTGATAAATAAAAGTTTTTTAACATAATCTACTTGATTTGAGAAAAAAAAAACTGTTTTATCTAAAACTAACGGTACCTTTCATACAAATTTAAAAAAATGGTTTTCGAAAATCGTATTTTTCTCGAAAACGATTCCGAGAATTTTGCTAAATTTTTTTTCTTTTGATTAATTTTAACGATCTATAATTTAATAAAAAAAAAATGAAATCTAGATATTACTGATGACTGTACCTACCATAGAACGATTTTTTCGAATTTTGAATTTCTCATTTCGGCATAACGGATTTTAATGAAATTTTTTATAAAGAAGCTCTTAAAAAGTTTAAAGAACATTGCATTTCAAAACTTAAAAAAAAAAATATTTTATTTCAATTTTTAGAAAAAAAGTCATTTTTTTTTGGAAAATTCGATATCTCAAGAACGGCTTAATATTTTTTTGGAAATTAGACTCTTATTCGTACAATAATAAAAACTTAAGATTGGCGTACCAATTTTTTTTTAAATGTTTTAAAAATTTTGTACATAAAAGCTAATTTTTTTAAGGAACCACTACAACGACTTATAATTTTTGTTCTTGCATAAATTTATATTTGCATAGCATTCTGTTTTTATCTCTTACTACTAAAAGAATTTCAAAAAATTCATTTTGTCCTTATGAATAGTTTTCTTTAATAACATCCGTTTTTAAAACTCCTAGTCTATTACATAGGAGCAAGTTCGTGCGACCCAGTCGTGCATTTTATTTTTTGTATTTTGCGCGCACTAAAGGGAATATGACCCTTCAAGTGTTTGAACACAATCCGAGCATTTAGGAAAGTTGGGCTAGATTTAAAAGGAGATGCATAAGCACATTGGCAAAGATTGAGCCGTGTAAAGCATTCAACATTCGTGTAGTGCGACTAAAGAAAGAATCTCTGAATTAAACGGTATATCCGAAGTTGTGCTCAAGCGTTAAGTAAGGAACATTCCCTGAAGAACGAGAACTACCGTCGAATTGTCTATATGGGGAGGAATGTAAATGCTAAATGCTTTTGAAATTTCAAACTTCAAGAAAAAACTTTGAAAAATTTTTATAATTTTCTTTTATTTTATTAGATCTATCAAAGGCTTAAATAATTCTGTTAAAACTTCTTAACACAAAATTATAAATCAAAATTATGGTCATAACTAGCTAATTCATCACAACTGTCTACAAAATTAAAATATTATCGTTTTAATACAAAGAAGCAAACAATAAATAAATGACCAATTAGCTACGTATTAAAAACTACAAACAAAATGAATATTCACACAAACAGAGACCGGTAGGTATCTACAAAAATTGAAATCTTACTTAAATCTTTATTAAACCTGGATTTTTCCAGTTTGTTATATCTGATTGATGACATTTAAAATTCACAATGAACATAGATAATTGTGATAAATTAAAAAAAAATATTACAAAAACTAAATAGAGAAATAAAAATTAAAAAAAAAAAAACAACTACACACACCTTAGATATAGTGTGTTCAACTTTTAAGCTCGTTCATGCATCAAATAGTCATCAAAATAAAAAAAATTCTATATGTGTATCTGTTATAGCAGGAGTATCTAACCTATACAGACTCTAACAATAAAAAAAAACAGAAAAAAACACTTTCCAAATCATTTATACCACCTAGCCTACCTATATAGAGAACCATAGAACTGCCTTCCATAAATGTATCTGTCAAGGTTCTAAATGCTGTCACTGTCATTAAGCCAAAAAGTCATTGAGAAGAGGTCGCAGAGAGCCCTCGAATTATCCACAGGCTAAACACATACCTAGGTTTAGCTAAACATTTTGTTGATTAAGTCACACAATTCAATTTTCTACAAAATGTTCAAATCTTTTTCATGAATTAAGAAAGATGGATATTATAGATACTTTGTATTCAACGTGTATCTACCGAGAGAGATACAAAGTGCAGTGGGTTCAAATACATTTCGTGGGTTAGGTAAAGTGGGATTTAAAAAAACAGATTTTTGTTTTCCAGAAATATACATAGACATACCTACCTTTGCTCACTTAGGAATGCAATAAAAATGAGAAATATACTTTTTTGCCATAAGATTATAAAAAAAAAACAACAGAGAAAATGCGAAAGTCAACAAGTTTATATAGGTACTTAACAACTTTTTATTTATTTTATTCTTCTTCTTCCTTTGTTTCGGCGCTGTTATGATCTCGATGTCGAGGGGATCATAACTCTCCCACGTATCTGCTTCACACTAGTGATCCGCCTGTGGGGTTCGCCGGGTTGACCTCAGAAATCGGCGGCAAGCCTCCCGGTTTTGTATTGTTCCATTTCTGAGGCCAACTGAATGCTGGTGTTTTTGCATTTGTTTGTACCAGGAGTGTTTAGGCCTACCTTTCTTTTTATTCCGAATTGGAACGTTGTATGATATTGCCTTTTTGACGGGGTTCTCAGGATCTCTCCTTTGAACATGGCAATACCAACTGAGTCGGTCGTGTTCAATTTTTTGGGAAATGGTATTCTTAACATGAAGGCTTCCTCGGATTTATTTTATTAAAAAAAAAAATAAAACAAAAAAACCCAGCAAGCAAACAGAATATCAAACTAAAATTGCAAAGTGAAACACACAAAAGCAAAACTCAAATGCAAAACTAGCAATTTTATTATCAATCTATTCAAGCAAGTTTCGCAATTGTGATTAATATGCAAGGTACAAGCTGTGATGGGGGATGTGTGCCGCTGCTACTGCTCTGCTGCTGTATCTAAATGCATTGTTCAGATACATATTGTAGATAGGTATAATTTTTGTTTTTTTTTTGCAATTTTTTTGAATCTGCACAATGTATTTTTATGTTGACTGTGCAATTTACTCCGTTCCGCAACATATACCTAGGCGAACTCATCTCAGCTCAAGTTGAACCTTTTTTTTTTGTTGCCCAAAACTCGGAAAAAAAAATAAGACAGCATTCGCAACTCAAAGCAATAACAGTGAATTGTCTATATTAAGGTTTGTTGTTGGAAGAGATTTTTATATTAAATGCCAGCAATATCTACTGCATATACACTGCTACCTACTGCTTCACTGTACCTGCTATGGAACGCTTTTGCTCCATCATCATCATCATCATCAAACAGAGCAGAAGTAACAATTCAAAGAGCGATACACTTCGTATTCGTATCTACAGAAGCTCGAATGCATCTATAAAGCTACAAGCTACAAACAGAAGGGTCTCTGAGAACAGGGCAAAGAAGAAAAAAAAATCAAATAATAACACAAACAATCCCCCTTTCGAGCAAATAAATAAAATGCATGGCATTTTATATATTTTTGCGCGGCCTGACTTTTACAATCGCGTTCATTTATAGTTTTTTTTTTTTTTTATTTTTCGCTCTTTAGCAATGTTGGTTGAAAAGTGGAGTTTTTTTGTTGCGATTGCTGCGCGACCCAATATACAGATATTTCTGCATCCCCCGGATACCCTTTCTGCGCCATATTTACCACCGATATATTTTTTTTTTTCTTGATTTTTTTTTTCAAATGTGTGAATGCAATTTAATCTATACACGATGTAGTTGTATCTATATGGATACAATATGCTTGTGTCCGCACTTGGGTTTATTAAAAAATAAAGCTTAACCACCAACAAGCCTTAATACACTAACAACAACAACAACAACACTCTGAAAAATTGAAAAGCAAAAAAAAAATTTCGATACAAAGTGAACGGGAATTATATCGTCTGACCATTTTGTTTGGGGACTTTATATTTTAATCAAGCGACACACTCAGAACTCACTTAATGTGACATAGAATTAAATATAAATGGCAACAAACGACGACAGCAAACAAGAACACCGAAACCAGATACAAATTTGTATCTGCAACTTAATAAAAGTCACCATTTAAATACTTATTTTATGTTTTGTTGTTTTTTTTTTGAATGTATTTATTAATTTTTTTTTTTTCATTTTGTATAAATATTATTTGTGAATAAAAAAATAAATTTTGTATTTATTCAAATGGCGTTTGATTTCGATGAAAGGCAAGAGAAGAGCAGCGTATCGGTAGCAGCAGTTAGGCATTACCAATTTTGGGGGAATTAGTGTTTCATTTTGTGGCTATTGAGAGCTTTTTGGCTTAATAGTGTTTTGAATAATTATTTTTTATTTTTTTTTTAAAAGATTCTGACATTGTTTTTCACTTAAAAAGGTCGTTTGGAAATTAATACCTACATTCGTAGGGTTTAATATTCCCATTCAAATATAAGTTACTTTTGATGATCTCTCATTTTTTAGCAAGGGTGTGAGAGAGATACTAGATAAAGACAAGAGTTTTTTTAAATTGTGGAGTGGTGGGGCGAGTCGCTTAATCCTTTTTTATAAATTGCTATTGTGAATCATTTGAATTGAAATCTTTGTGATAGGAGTGGTGTTCACTTTTCATTTAATGGAAAAGTGTTATACAGTGGACTCCGGTTATCTGCACTCTGCTTAACTGAAAATATCGGATATCTGAAACAATACATCTATCACCGATTTTTTCTTTACTCTTTTCCAAATAAATAGGTTCGCTTAATTGGAACTCCGTTTAAGTGAACACTCCTTTTATTTGAAACAATTTTTTCCCCCAAATAAACAGTTTGTATTAAAATAACTCCGCTTAAGTGCAACTTAGAACGTGTCTTTAAATTTTTAAACGAACACACCCAAAAGTTTACATTTAAATTTACATTCCATTATCACCCTTCCATCAGTCATTCCAATTGTCACAGTTGTAAGTTGATTTGTTTTGTGCGGTGAGCTTATTTAGTTTTCTTTATTCCTGGAAAAATGTCGGCAAAAAAGGTAGCTAAAATTTATAAAAAAAAATTAAACAAACTTATGAATTAAAAGTTAAAATTTTCACTTGCAGACAAACAAAAAATGCACAAATTTATCATTTAAAGTCAAGCAACAAATTTTGGATAAAATTGATGCAGGTGAATCAAGAAAAAAGTTATGTGAAGAATTTAAATGCAGCAAGTCAACGATATCAAGAATTATAAATGGAAAAGAACTCATTCACAAAGCTTTTGTTCAAAATAAAAACCTTTCAAGAAAACGATTCCGAGTTGGAGCACAAAAGGATGTTGAAGATGCCCTTTTGCTTTGGTTTAGAGATATGCGAGCCAAAAATGCCATGCTTACTGGTCCACTTTTAATAGAAAAAGCTAAATCCTTGTCCATCATGCTCGACGTGGATTTTGAACCATCGACCTACTTATACCTACTTATTTGAATATTTGGATGAAGTTTTGTTGGGAGCTGTTGATAATTCAAGTCTTAAAAGATATGTAAAGTTTGATAACCTCTGAATATTCAGAGGGGGAAGAGAGCACTCTTATTTTGATGATATGGCATATTCACTTGTCGAGTGAATTAAAATTTAAAGTCTAACCCAACTAATCTTACTAGGCAACAAGCAACTTTGAAAACTTTGGAGGAGTTCAGGAGTTATGGTTATAAGGAGTTCCATTTTCCCATGTTTATTGAATCGTGAATTTTAGGTTTATAATGATGAGCATGCATTGAAGGCATACAATTAAAATCAGTTTATAATTATTTATCTACTAGGTATCGCATTGTTACGCAAAGTGTGAACAAAAGTCGATTATCTAAAAATTAATATTCTTCTTTGAATTTTATTTTCTAAACAAATCTTTGTGATACCTATCATCTTAAAATTTTCGAATGTATCTAATGTTGTTTGTATCATCTCTAGGAAGATAGTTTTATAAATTTGGAACGAAACTGATGGATGGAACAACTTGATATATGAAATATACGCGAAAAATATCGACATATGACAACCTTCTCATAAAAACAAAAGAAACTTTGATAAGCCCGAAGATAGAGTAAACTTCCGAAATGCGTCGCTTTTTCTTTTTATCAATGTTGTAAAATTTTGTAAAATAAATTATTTAAAATTGTTTTACAAAACGAAAATTAATTCTTTTTCATAAATCTAAATCTCATAAAACCTCAAAATCCTGTTTTCGATATACATCCGTTGGCAGCTAATTAGAAACGATTCTATTTTTTGCAGTATTGCCGTTATATTGATGAAAGTCTCTCACCATATTTCATTATTTTTACTTGCGACTTATAGGTACTATAAGACAAGTAATGCATTCGAAAAAAAAATCAACTCAAGATTTTGATCAAAGTTGACATTACGATGATAGCGAAGACGAATAAAGTGGGTCTCGGAATTTTGTCTTATTTTCTGTTCGACTACAGCCTAAACGGCTTGGATGATTTTCTTAAAACTTCGTTTATATCATTTTTAAATTCCCCCCTACACGTTTTTTTAAGACCAAAAATAACGGTACCCGCCATACGAATTTTGTTTCGAATTTTTATAAATATTTTATTTTTTCTCAAAAATTTTCCACAGACTTAAAACAAATTCTTTTTTGTTTTTGATTTTCTCAAAAAAGGGTACTCGTACTAACCGATTTTCACAATTTATCTTTATGCTAAAGCTCCCTAAAAGTTTGAATAGTATTGTGTATTTTAATCTTCCTACAAAATTTATTGGATTTAAAAAAAATATTTTTTTTTCAAAACACAATATTTCGAAAACTTCATGCTGGATTTTTTTAAACTTGACAAAAAAAATATTCCACTTAAAAATAACGGTTTTCGAAAATCGTATTTTTCTCGAAAACGCACTTAGAATTTCGATTACATTTTTTCTTTCGATTATTTTAACGATATATAATTCAATAAAAATAAAATGCACGACTGGGTCGCACGAACTTGCTCCTAAAAGACTAAGAATTTCAAAAATGAATGTTATTATAGAAACTGTTCATAATGATAAAATTAATTTTTAAATTCGTAGTAAGAGACAAAAACAGAATGCTATCCAAATATGAATGTATGCAAGGACAAAAATTATAAGTACCTAGTTGTAGTGGTTTCTTAAAAAAAAGCTTTTATATACACACTTTTTAAAAGCTATTTAAGAAAAATTTTGGTACGCCAATTTAAAGTTTTTATTATTGTTCGAATAAAAATTAAATTAACAAAAAAAAATATTGAGCTGTTTCTGAGATATCGAATTTTCAAAAAAAGAAAAAATTGATTTTTTTTTCCAAAAATTCAAAAAATATTTATTTTAAGGTTTTGAAATGCAATGTGTTTTAGACTTTTTAGAAGCTTCTCTATTAAGATCCGTTATGTGGATAATGAGAAATTCAAAATTCGAAAAAATGGTTCTATGGTAGGTACAAGCTGTAATATCTTTCAAACATTTTTTTATTAAATTAAAGATCATAAAAATTAATTGAAAGAAAATAAATTTCATCAAAATTCTAGGTGCCGTTTTCGAGAAAAATACGATTTTTGAAAACCATTTTTTTAAATTTTTTAGCATTTGTATGGTAGAGGTACCTTTATATTTAGGTAAAATAAATTTTTTTTTTCTCACATCTTGTAGATTATATTGAGAAACTTTTATTTATCAAGTTTTACAAAAATCTAACATGGAGCTTTCGAAATATTGAGTTTTGAAAAAAAAATTTTCAAGTTTTTTTTTAAAATCCAAAAATTTTTTTTTTGAAAATATGAGTAGACAATTCTATTTATGTTTTTGGGGAGCTTTAGCAAAAAAATTATCAAAATCGGTTGTACCGCTTTTGAGAAAATCAAGAACAAAAAAAAAATGGTTCCATGGGGGGTACCCTCAATTACCATTATTCGGAAATTTTTTTTCAACCATTACCTAGCTTTTATTAAATTAAATTTTTTTGTATTTTTATTTTTAAAATCTGTCGAACAGTTTTTGAGAAAAAAAAAATATTCGAAAAATTCGTATGGCAGGTACTGTTATTTTTGATCTTAAAAAAAAAGAAAAAAATGTGTGGGGGGAAAAAATTGAAAATGATATTTACCAAGTTTAAAGAAAATCGGCGAGCCGTTTAGCCTGTAGTCGAACAGACAGACAGACAGACAGACAGACAGAATTGCGAGACCCACTTTTTTAGTCTTCGCTATCATCGTAATGTCAACTTTGATCAAAATCTCGAGTTCGATTTTTTTTACGAATGCATAACTTGCCTTATAGTACCTATAGTCGCAAGTTAAAATGCCAAGAAATGCAAAAAACCGATTTGGAAATTCAAAATTCTTGTTAATTTTGTATGTATCTTAAAAATTTAAAATTAAAAAGTTACAAAACAAAAATATCAGCTGCTATATTTACTTGTTAACTGCATTTGATGACATTTCAATGACACTTTTAAAATTAAATAAGCCATTTAGTTTATAAGGGTGTTTAAAAGGTTGTTAAATTGAAGAGCGCTTGGTGAAACCAAAAAATTCCATTTTAAGATTTAGAAGCCTGTTTAATGTTTAAAGTTCTTTGTGAAATCGGCCATAAGGAAATATTAATTTTTATCAAGATCTTGTCAAATAAAATATATTAAAATATTGGGTTTTCTGAAATTTTACAAAAATTATTTATTTATTAAGAAGGCCAAAGGGTTTCACCTTCGTTAAGACGTTATCAGGATAGGTGCATGTGTGCATTCTCCAAAATTACATAAGAACTATTCATATGAGAGCGACCAACGACCAACGGATGAACGAACATCAGTCCATTTTGACATTACTTTCACAAAGCTTTTTCTGATTCGTCGCGAATGACTATTAAAACAAACAAAGCAAACAAAAACAAGAATGATTTTGAGGTAACTCAGCACGAAGAGTTTATTCGTCGAAATGTGGATGGTATGTAGAACGCGAATAGAGTTTGACAGTTCGTAACAATTACATTGCAGCTTGTGACCCCCAATTCATTTTCTCAAGTTTCTCCTATACTTTAGCTATAAAAATGCAAGTTTTTTCAACAGGGACGCCACAAAAGTAGAGCGACAGGGACAGCAAACGACGCCATATTTCTTGCCGCTCTTTTGACATTTCTCTTCAGTAAGGTTTGCCATTTCATAATGGAAAGATATACGAGTCAACAACGAGTCGAAATTATTAAAATTTACTACCGAAATTCGGAGTCAGTGGCCTCAACGTTAAGAGCGCTACGTCCAATTTATGGTCGTCATAATCTTCCTAGCAGATCAACAATTGAGCGTCTAGTGGAAAAATTTGAATCCACAGGCCTCGGTCGTGCGATTTGACGCCGTTAGACTATTTCCTGTGGGTGTACGTCAAGTCTATGGTCTATGCCAACAAGCCAGCGACGATTGATGAACTTCGTACGAATATCGAACGTGAAATTGCAGCAGTATCGGCCGATTTATGCTTGAAAACCGTCGAAAATTGGGTTCAGCGTCTGGACTTCTGCAAGCGTGCCCGTGCGCGTTCCATACATAATGGCATCGAACGTGCTTTCACAGGAATAAAAAATTTCATTGATATCCAAAACCGTTTTTGTTTTATTTTAAAAAAAAACTTTTGTTGCGCTCTTATTGAAAAACCCGGTATCTTAACCTTAATTTCAATAAGTTTTCTACCATTTTGTGTATAGTTCTTGTGAAGAGTTGAGACTTACAAATGTTTTAAGTCCCATTTGTTTTCCTATTCATCGGTCGTTGGTCGCTCTGATGTGAATAGTCCCTTAGAAATCCAAAAGGTTATTGTCTACAAGAAAAAAGTTATAAGAATGGATTTCTTTAAACACCCACCCTCCGGACTGCGGGCTTGGAACTGGAGTTATTTTATGTAAGTTCAGTAAGTTACCCTATGTTACGGTGGCGAGGAAAATCCATGTTGATTTTGTTTTCTGAAAAAGATCCTCGTTTCCAAAAATATTTATTGATTTCACTGTATACCCAACTTAAGGTCAACTTCAATAAATCTCTTCCCATTAAATTCACTAATTGCACTCTTAAGTCCTTTTTATTATCTACTATATTGTTCGATCATATCAAAGATTAGTTCCGGTTAGTTTTTATTTTTCTGTGCATTAAAGTAGTTTTCTTGATTTTTTTTTTCATTGACATAGTAACCCGAAGTCTTATCTTTTTGAATATAAATTTAATTTATTGTTCTTAAAAAAATACAATCATCGCGAAAAATAAAATTAACTTTATCATTTTGAAATGGAAACTTCAAAGCAACAAACACCGCGCTTATATTATTTTATATCATTGTCGTTCGTTACACGTTGTCTTGATGATCGGTGCTGCGTCATTGGACTTCGTGTTGATTATAATGAAGCCGACATCACAGCACAAGTCGAACCTAATGATAGTTTAATTAACTTTAAATCGACAGTTCTCTGTATATGAAATATTATTTTTAACAAAAATTTATATTTTTGCAAAAATATCTGCACTAACACACTCAAAATGAAAAAAATGTATCTTTTCGAAATTAAACGTATATAAACCAACAGAAGGAGATAGAAATAAAAATTCCAACTAAATTATCGTACACCATGATCATGATGAGGAAATTATATAAAAAGAAAAAAAAACAACACTCTTCAAAATGCCTCCCAGCCTCGAAGACGGCGCGTAATAGGAAAAAGATACTGGAATAATGTTGCATCTACGAGTATAAAAGATACAGATAGGTGCATGTGTGCATCCATCGCTGAGCCGATGAGGCTGAGGGTTTCGACGGACGGAGGGACGAACCCAACCCGGTAATCGCCTAATCTTTGACTCACCAGAAACAGGTGCAAACGATTTTTTATCCTTGATCCATAGGACCGAATGTGTGGATAGAAGTACATATCTACAGGTACAAATACTTTTTTCTGTTCAAAAAGAATACCTGATATCTATTTCCATAATATTTTTTAATCTCCTGTAATGGGTTTCATTTAAAAGAGCGCAAGATGCATGCGTATTATTTGAGCTGTCCATCCGTCCAACATCCCGCTGGGTATTGGTATTATTTTTCACAATTTTCGTTCCCTGTTCAAAGTATTTTCGATTGTAAATTATATGGAAAAGATAAATATTTTATTTCAATTTGACCGTCTCTGCACACTGAGTCACAACTCATTAGATAATGACATCTAAGTCGAGAAGATACAACCTCCAAAGGAAACATAATTCTCCGGCGATATGAAGCGTCATCACGTCACTTTTTTTGTTCTCCGTCTCCTGGAGAACAAAACACACAAAAGATGATGAAGAAAAGTTGTGCCCATCTAAAGGATGGTAAAAGTAAACTATTCTGATTCATATATGAAGAGCTCACTTCACTGGGGCTTTTTGCTTCACAAATCATACAAAAAGATACAACCTGTATCTATGGGATGGGACTAGGTAGGTTAGGTACTTGTTTATGAGAGACAAAAAAAAGTTCACTTCTGCAGTGGTGTAATTGAAAGAAGATCGTTAGTGTCGAGATAAGCATTTTGATCGATGGTACTCTTGGTCACCTTATAGGTAGTTCTTTCTGCTGCTCTGACACTGACTATAAAGTGAGTGAGGGAGGTGATATCAAGCACGAAAAGGCGGGAGGAATCTCTATCTATGAGCGGTGGCGGCGGCGAGGAGGATACAAAACACCTGTACCTATGTTCCCTTTTTCCTTTTGTTTGTAACTTCTTCTCTATTGCATTGGGCATCAGGTTTCAGGTCGCCTCGCATCGGTCCTTCTATACCCATGCCTTCACATAATCTTTTCTTTTCACAGTCATGTTTTGTTTTGTTTTTTTTTCTCGAATGTATCTTTTGTAGAGAGAATGGTGATAAAGTTGTAAAGTTGTGATCATAAATTGCACTGGAAGAGTGCAAGGTGTAGTTTTAGATGTCAGTTCTTTTCTAATAAAATTAACAAAAAAAATAAACAGAACAAAAATATTGATCGTACCTACCTACCTACCCTATCTCTACACATATGTTGATAGAGAGAGTTGGGTTCGGTGGATTTTTTTTAAGACATCTTTATATATTGTGGCGCCACATGTGCAGGTGATTTTTCAACTTAAATTGGCTAAAAATAGGTATAATTGATTTTTGAAAAAAGGGGAGACAGAGTTATGGGCGAATATACCTATCAGCTATTTTTTTTAATTAAAATTTATTAACAAGGATGTGCAAGAGACATTTGAACGGGTTGTTAGATGAGCAAAATGTATGGCATTTATAACTTTAAATAAACGAGCAAATAGATATGGAGTAAGGGAATATTTTTTGATTAATTATGACAATGACGTATAGAAAGGCATGTGGATTTTCATTACAAGTTGAATTTAATCATGATTGTCTTTATAGGCTTTGCAATTGAGGTCATGATCTGGCCTTCTTTTCAACAAGTCTTTCTTCTAATACAGATGTGCAGACACTGTCAACCAGTTGCACACCCTTATATAGACTTCGGGTACTTCTGCTTTTGTTTTAGTTAAGACACGTCATCAAGTTCTGTTCCTTTCTTCAATCAGACCCAGGTCAGAGCAAGCTCTATGAGCTGAGTGGCTAGTTTCAGCATCCGGCTCCAAAGCCTTCGGTGCCCCCGAATTAGGCCGAATTTTTGAGACCAAGATTTGTCTTGGTGGTCTTATTTGAGCTGAAAACATATAAAATCAAAAAATAAATTCGTTATAGCTCGGTAGAGAACGATGGTCTAGTGACTTCGCAACTCTAAATCATTCCAGTATCAAAGGGCACGGTAGTGCCCAGCCAAGTTCTGGCACTACACCCTTTTTACAGGAACAAACTCAGGCGATTTTTGACCCCTCCCTATCTTCAGTAACAATGAAGTCAGAAACTTAAAACTCTGAATATTTGCTAAGGTAGTCAGGCACAGGCACCTCACCAAATTTCAATTTTCTAGCATAAGCGGTTCCTGAGATATAAGGCTTCAAAAATCACAAAAACCGTAACTGACTGACTGACTGACAGATCTTCAAAATTATGGAGCACTTCCCGACATCGTAAAATCTTGTAAATTAGCACAACGGTAGGTCTTGTCATGCAAACAGAGGAAGAAATTTGAAAATTTAAAGTTTTCCATTCAGGGGGGGTGGTATCCGCCCTCTTTCTCCGAATTGGTGTTGGTTGAATGGAGAGCTTCCGACTGCTGTAAAACGATGAAATTTGGTGAGCCGGTAAGACCAAAATTGCATATAAAGGACCAAACATAAAATTTGAGGTTTTACATTCAGGGGGCGTGGTATCCGAGCTGTCAAACAAAATCTCTGCTTTTGTTTTAGTTAAGACCCGTCATCAAGTTTTGTTTCTTTACGCAATCAGACCCAGGTTAGAGTGAACTCCAGCTGAGCTGAGCGTGGCTAGTTTCAGAATGCAGCTCCAAAGCCTTCGCTGACCCTTCCTTCCCGAACTAGGCCGAATTTTTGTGACCAAAATTTGTCCTGGTGGCCTTATTTGGTCTGGGATGAAAACGAAAATTCGGTGTGCTCGGTAGAGATTCATGGTCTTGAAACTCTAAATCCTCCCTGTGTACGTATTATCAACAGGAATCAAGGGAGTCTCAGTTTTTGGCCAAGATGAGAAGCACTTTTCCTTACTAAAGATGCAGTCGTTCTCATGAAACAACGACTCGGAACTCAGAAAAAAAGCATTTTTGAATCTTAGGATTTTGAGATTTAGGCTAACGATAACACAGCTCCACAAAAAAAAAAAAATTAATATGGGATCAGAACACCTTTACTATAGGTTTTCGGGGTCGCTGAATCCGAATCCGACCACCATTTTACCCTATCACGTCAGGATTTTTCATAACCTCAGTGACCTCAGTGTCAACCCCCAGTGACTCAGGGTGCCCGAGTTGAAGCTCTCGGAAGGTATAGCTCAAGGATGACAGGTGCAAAAAAGTTCAAATTCCCTAAAACCCAACCAGGTTAACCCCTAATAAACCTAGGACACCAGAGTTTTAGCTCTTCCAGGGAATCATTCGCAGAGCAGGGATAAAAAAACAGACAAACTTCCTCAAATGCAAGCAAAAAATCCTGACGTGATAAGGTAAAATGGTGGTCGGATTCGGATTCAGCGACCCCGAAAACCTATAGTAAAGGTGGTCTGATCCCATATTAAAAATTTTTTTTTTTTGTGGAGCTGTGTAATTGTTGTTAGAGAGAGCGGGACAAGAAGTAACAGCGGTAAGAAGACACACCTAAAAAAATAGGGTTCCCCTGGAAATTAAGAAAAATGTTTATCTTCTACCAACTAATTTATACTTCAGCTGTTAATCTGAGGCCATTTAAAGAAAGTTCTGGAAGTGGTCCCAAAAATAAATTGTAACATGTTAAAACTAACTCCGTTGACTTTTTGTCAACTAATAGTTGTGCAGAAAAAGCAGCGAGTTTAGATAAATTTAAAATAAAAGCCCTCATCATAGATTTGGAGAAAAGGGTAGATGTGATTTGTTGTATATACATCCGTAGATTATGAATTTTCTTATAATTCTTGTTACAATTTACCCCGGACTATGTTACAACTTACCCCATAGTCGGGGTTACTTGAAATAATACGACTTTTTTGGATGCTATATCTTGACATTTTTTCAGCTAGCTTTCCTGAGTTTTTGCGGATTTTGTAGCTGAAACATAGCTTTCAAGTTTAAAAGACGCTTGGATGAATTATTATATTGGCATTGGTTTTTGTAAAAAGTATGACCTTTGGTCCCACGATACCAAAGTTAGTTCCTGAGAAACGGCTTTTACGATTCGAATGAAATTGTTTGGTTAAAGAAGTAACTTTAAGAAAATCAGCTTTTTACCTCGCCCGTTTTTCACTTATCTTGGTTCATCGGAGGCAGCTTACACTTTTCTTAAGGAAAACATTTCAATAAACTTATCTTTTTTATTTAACCAATAATTAGCACTAATTTTTGGATTTTCCCATTACCTATCTAACAGAAACATTAGTTGAGAAAATGTCAATATAATCACGACCAACCTATTAGGTCAATTTATTTTATTGTTCCTTTGAAACCTAAGATAAGAGTATGACTAAAACGTGGTGCGATGAAGACGAGTTCGTGAAGCAGGCAAAGACCGAGAAAAGACTACACTTGTAGAAATCAATCAAGTCCCAGATGAGTGATTTTTATTTGAGACCGATACCGATATCCTTGCGATAGTGAAATTTATCGATTCCAACAAACGTGGAGACGAATTTTACAAGTCTTGTATTGTGGACTATAATCGTGACAAATTTCCATTCTAGCATCAGCTGTGTGGCACTAAGCACCGTTCACATGTCGTTCACATCTTTATTATCGAAAACTTGGTAAAACTGGTGTGAATTGGCATTGTCCCAAATATGATAATTTTAACTCTTAGCAAACTCATCCATCCAAGAATGAACCCCGTGGCTGAAGATAAATTTTTTGATGCAATCGTGTTCCGCTTTTAACTGCTACCGGTATTGAAATTCATTTCATTTCCACATGAAACCCTTAGTGTCTGAAAAATAAAAAAATGAGAAAATTATAAGGAGATCAATATCTACTGAATTGCAAAACCATTTAAATATCTTTGTCTCAAAACACTATTAACCCCAAAACTATTAACTGTTTAAAAGATCATTAAATTCTTAACGAGTTTATGTTGTAAGGCGATTTTTATTAATATCGCTTACTGGCAATTTAACCAAGATTCCAATAAAAGTATGTATTTCCACCTGCATGCATAAATTATGATAATGCATATCAATATCACGCTTGTAGGCGATAGACAGCGATTTAATTTATAAAAAAGAAAAAAAAAACACCTCTACCTAGTTTAAAGACTACATAATTAAAAAAAAAAACCACCTTATCATACAAATTTCCGATTATTATACAAAAAAAATGTTATAACATTTAAATTGGTTTTCAAAGTAAATTACAAGCAATAAAACGAAACATTAGCATTATGTTTCCACAAGACTTAATGTGTAGTTCCATCTAATTTAAATATAAACGGCTTGGTGTAGTTTGCTGCCCATCGTAAAAATTAACAAAAAAAATCCGATCGTGTTTTCGTAATGAATACAAAAAAATATGATAAAAATACACTCGTAGACAGAAAAATTTTAGATGTCAGCTTAAGCTTAACTATCGAAGACTTTAGAGAGTTTTATTATCAAAAAAAAAAAATGATAAAGTTTAGAAAGTCAATTTGTGTAGGTGGTGAGTTTCGAAGAGTAAAACACGAGTCTAGCTTTGGCAATACATATACATACTCCAGGAAATAAATAAGTCTATTTTAGGAAAAAAATCCAATTGACGAATTTTTGACGAATTATCTTTAATATTATATCAGAAATAATCTCGTAAGTGTCCATTGTAATTCCGAAATCAGGTATGCTTAAAATTTACCTAAAGCCAAATATCGAAAATTGGTTAATTTTTATAAGTAAAATACTATCGAAAAAAGTAAACATCTACATACACTTTTTCCTATGGTTGATCTCGTAGAAAATATCGATTTCAAAAAACGATTTTTTTCACGTATTACTCCTAAGCAGGCCATGTTATAGAAAACAACTTAATGTAGGGTTGGTGACATTTTCCCCAAGTTATAATCCCCAAAATAAAATCCCCAAATTCAAAATCCCCAAAGAAAAATCCCCAGCAGCAAAATCCCTAAAAAGAGAATCCCCAGGGCAAAAATCCCCACGCCAATATCGCGCGCGCGATTTAATTGCATGATTCACTACTTGAAGGTAATGGTTTTGGGGGTTTTGGTTTAATTTATATTACAAAAATGTAATCCGAAGAGTAAATATAAAATTCTTTATTATGTAATGTTTGTAATATTTATTAAAGTTAAAATAAATTTTCAATACAAAACAACAAAATAGGGTCATGATCATCCATTTCAACTTTTATTTCAAAAACAAAAAAAACACTACACTACAAAACTAAGACAGCACTACTCCCCATGAATACGAAAGTTAGACTGAAAAGTGCATGCAATCATGCGTTCATAGTAATTTACTGTTTAGAAACTGTAAATCGTTATCATTTATTAATAAGTTTAGTATCAGAATAAAAGAATTTGATGAGAATTTTTCTGATGAATTTTTCACATGATGTAGATGTACACGGACATTGGGGATTTGGCAAAAACATAGTTTCATTTGGGGATTTCGTCCATGTGCATTATGTCTGTGGGGATATTAGCTAGATGGATTTAAATGTTTGGAGATTTAAGGTCGATGGGGATTTATTTTTTTGGGGATTCCGTACGACTCCCCTTAATGTACAATATCTAATTGCGATAATTTTTTCAAAGACAATTTATTTTTTAAAAATTTTGGCAAAGTTGCCGAAAAATAAATTTTAACAACCTTTGAACATAGTAACTTTATTCACAAAAATCCATAATTCCTGTTTCCATTAAAGCGATCTGTTGAAAGGTATTGCGATCGTATTTGAAGTCAATATCTTGTAATTGATCGCTTATAAGGAAAAAAGTGTTATATTAAATTAGTACATTTTTTTGAAAAATTCGATATTTGAGACTTCTTAAAAATATAATATTTTTTCTGAACGATCGCAATTGAAAAATGGTTGACGCTTTCTTAAGAAGGACCACGCTTTGTTCGCTATGTGTTGGCAAAACTTTGTTAAATTTTGGAGACGAGAACACAACAGTGTTTCATACTCAAGAAGGTGAAAACATTTTTTTTTAATATTTTTGAATTTATGTAAAAAAAAAACAGGTCTATCATTTTTTTCAGGCAAATTTCCAACGACTCGTGAAAGTAGTAAACTCGCTTTTCAAATTTCATATCAATTTTTCTAATATTTTCTGAAAAGTACTTTGTTGAAATGTACGTGTTTGAAATACAGGTCGATTTTTTTCAATAACTTTTAAATGAAATACAATTTTTATAATTTATATTTTATTGATTGACTGTGCAAAAGCAAGCTCTTTTAAGTAGATTTTATGTAGCTACATATTTCTCAGACTTCTGTAGTAATTTAAGCAATTTTGTTCCTAATGTTGTCCTTTAGCATCGAAGTTGCGATTGGTTTTTTGATGTTCACATTTTCTTTCAAGTTCCCCTATACGAAGAAATCGGGAGGTGTCAAATCAAGGCATCATGGAAGCCAGTCGATAGCGACACTTTTTGATAAAATTCCTCGTAAAATTCGCATCGTAGCAAGAGCTGTACTTGATGTTGCACCGTGTTGTTCGAACCACATGCTCTGGAGACCTTATTGCTGAATAGATGGCGGTCACCAGTAACTGTAACTAATTTGTCTCTGGAATTCTCAAAAAATATGACTTCAATGACGCATATGTGTACATTTAATATAGCGAACAAAATGTTTTGTTTGTTCATTTTCTACTGACTATTTCGAAAGACTGCCAGAAAGTGGAAGATAGACTTGAAGATCAAGGGAATTTTAACCGAGAATCACATTAACTGCCCGTGACAAAAATCGAGTATGCCTATGCAAAGGTATATGCAAGAAATTAATATTTTTGACTTTTGACCATTTTGAAGTCGCAATACTTTAGGGACTGAGCGCGTGTCAAAAAAAAAATATTAAAAATCGTTTTTTTGTGCATGATTTTACGACAAATTCGCCATTTAAGAGTTAATAGGCAATTTAAACAACCAATTTGAAAAATGTTGTTTTATAAGAGCATGCTCCATAAGCCAAAGTAGCTAACTGTACTAAATAATCGGAATTCTTTCGGCGCTCTCCTTTTCTATCTCTAAATTTCGTTTGGTAATTTTTGATTTACATAATTTGGCGACACGTTGCTTTTTTATAGAAATGCGTGTATTCTTATAAATGATTTTCTCTTGCAAACGCTTCAATTTTGAAACTTTTCCAATAGGGATTTTCAACGTAAATATTAGTATTTTGCAAATGACTTTTCAGTTTTTAAAACAATGTCCGTCTTAAAGGTTTTTTTAGCTACAACCAGCATCTTGAAATACAGCAGAATTTTTATTAACAAAAAATATATTTGAGGTGCAACAAATCATAGAACATCATGGTCTAGAGAAATTCAACTTATTTTGATTGAAGGCTTTTTAAAACAGAACTACGAGTATGACCTCTAAACTAGTATATTTGACTTTGATACAAACCCGATACAAAAATGTTTATTCAAATTAATTTTGGAAACAAAATTTTCAATCGTCACTGGGTCTTAATTTAAAGAGGTCTTTTATTAAAAAGATTTCTCAATTTTTCTGTCAATTAGCTAATATTGTCCAATTTCTGACAGATCAAGATCGGTGAAATTTCATTTTTCTGAATTAGTCAAAAAAGGAGGGTCTTAATGTAGGTTTGAAATTTTCTTAAAATATTTAAAACTGATTTCTGACACTTTTTTTCCAATTTTCACAATTTTCAATTTTCTGTAAAATTTCAATATTTAAAATGTTGTAGTTAATTATTAAATTTATTACATACTAGATGAGCCGCTGAACTTCGTATCACCTTCAAATATTTTTGAAAAATAAGGTAAAAACTTAATACGAAATTTTTATCTTGCTACATTAAATGCAACACAGTTATACACTTAATCAATTTAAAGCTTTCTGATGTACTATATTTTTTGTCTTATTTTGCAGTGCGTAAATATATTAAGATGTTGGTTTTCCGACTCGCAAATTTTCGACTTATAATTGCCCATGCGCAAAACAGGGAAACTCCAAGTTGATTTCGCAAACTTTCAAAGACTTGCCTTGTAATAGCAAGGGCCAGAGGGAAGAAAAATTGTAGACGCTTAAAATCGAATTTCAAATCCGTTGGAATCATCGGTAGACGCGGGAAAATGGTCGAGATTATCGCCATCTTTGTTTTTGGTCGCCAATATTGCTCGTTCACTCAGCCAATTATGGTTTTTGAACTGTTGTTCTATGTCCGTAAAAACACGCTGATTAAGCTCCTTTTTTGTAGCAGTGTAATTAATCCGGTCCCCAATATCTAATAACTGTTTCGAAAACATAATCGCAGTTTGATCTTGTTGCAAAAATACTCGCATGTTAGTTCTGATTTTGGCGATGTTGCAAACTGGTGCTCGTTAATTTGCATGTTTAGTGGAAATTTCAAGGCAGAATGTGCACCTTCCACCTTCTAACAATGTTGCAGCTATTCCAGATGAAGCCAATGCTAGAGCCACTTCATTTTGCGATCTGATCTGAAATTAGGAACGTTTTTCTGGGAGCATCAAGGTAGTAAATTCCACCAGATCGGCTTCCATAAAACTATCGTATGCAATTCTTTGTTGTTCATTTAATTGCGGAACATTTGAACGAACTTTTTCTGCCAATCAACCCTTCAGTATCGTATTGTTGTTCTCTTTGCAACTCGTAGTTAAATGCATCTCGCATAAGACGATTGGGTACTGTCATGCCGAAACACGACAATACTTTATTTACAATCAATAAACACAAATCTTCTATCATGATCAATGCCCCATTGCAAATTTTTAAGAGTAATTTGTAGTGTAAAGACATCAAAAAATGTTTCACAGCTAGGAACATTTTGTATTGGAAAATTAAATTTTCGTTTTTATGTCTTCCGTAACTTATTATTTATGTTTCTCACCGTTTAAACCTTCCCTAAACTTTCACAAATATTTCAAGATCAAAGTAAGCAAAATCGGTCCAGCTGTTCTCGAGTTTTAGTGAGACAAACGAACAGCAATTAGTTTTAATATGTAGATATTCAAAATTTAAACGTTTAAAATTAATAAATTTGTTTATTTTTGTTTGTCTTTCAGGATGCTAAGTGGATGTTATTATAATCGGGACTTCAATGAATAAAAAGGTAAGCACAATAATTCTACTATATTAAACGTTTAACCAAAGTATGGAGATAACTATGAACAAAAGAGCAAAAATCGACTTCGAGATTTGTTGAAACCCATTCCATTATCATTAAGTGACCTACCTGTTGAAGTATTTGTCACTTCCCCCGAAAAAGTGTTTATGCGGAAGCGGCTGACCAAACGAGCCCAGATAGGTAGGTACTAAGAAATAGAGCTCAGACTAATCGGTTTTGTCAATCAACATCAACGAATTAAAAAAGCATTCTCCAAAGAAAAAAACCGTTAGGTGTCATAAGACTTTTAACAATTTTGGTTAACAAATGCCCGTGCTCTCTTTCTTTTAGTAAAAAACAACTCTTTTTCAATTTCCTAGTTTCTTTCACGATTTAACGATTTTATTTGAATATACAGACACTTTTTAATAAGGACATCATTAACAAATTGTTTACCTTATTTTAAATAAAGCTGACAACTCATATTTACTATAAATATTATTAATTTTTCAGGTTTGAAACTAAAAGTTTTGCGGGACCAACAAATTATGTATAATGTTCACCTTTTAAAATATAAGTAAAAAAAAAAAACTAGGAAAGATACTGTAACGCATACTGAATTGGTTGAGGTTAAAAGTTGTAATTAACTAGGTCCTGGATCCCCACGAGCTGTCGTGTCACCAATTTCGTTTTTTTATAATAATTTAAGCAGAACGATATTTCAGAATTCAATATTTCAAAAACATTTTGACAATATTCTTTAAAATACTAAAACAGTAGAAATTATACCACATCAGTACTTTTCTGTTCCGAACAGAACACTAAACGAACTTTATCTTTTTCTGTCCTTTATCGTTCACTAAACAAACACAAAAGCAATTCTTAATTTTTGATTAGAAAAAAAAAAACTTGAAATAAAAGAATTTGCATGATCATGATTAAGTTGAGCTAAGTGCAACGCCATTAACACAATTGCTCTTCACAAACGAGGCATACAATTAAAAAGAAAAAAAAATCTTTATAGTTCAGATGTATATTTATTTTCCAGATTAACGTATCAGATGCGGTCATAACCTCCTTCGCAATTTATACTTCTTGAAAAAGATAAATAAAAACTTGCACACATGTTCGTTAAAGTTAAACCAAAAATAATAAAATTAATTTGCATTAAAGCAAAAAAAAAAAAAAAACAATAGTACATTACTTTCCTCTGTTTTGAATCTCAACAAGTGCATTCAAATTGTTTCACGCGAATGATGATAAGCCCTCGCTTCGCTCGCTCGCGGTATAATAATATTATGTGCCCCATAAAAATGAAGACCGCAATAAAATGTTAATCAAGTAAAACAATTAAATTTGGTTTTTTATTTGTTTTTATTGTTTGGGGATGTTTCTATAATGAAAATATAATTTATCATTTATAGACACAGTGGCAGTGGCAAATATATAAAACAAAAACAATTATTCCTACAAATACACGATATCACACTTTAATGCTTATATTGTCCATCACCAGTCTCCTTGTGTTTGTCTGTCCTCTGCGTCGAATTATAATCACAATAAAAATATAAACAAAAAAAATTATAATAATAATTTTAGTGAGCTGATAAGTTCTGATGACTTAAACGGCCATAAATTGAGCTCATCATCATCATTAGTTGAGGGTTGATGACTTTTAATGGATAAGAAGATTATAACTTGCCCCAGCCAGTACAACAGATGCATTTAATCGTTTCTTTAGCTTTGTTCTGTTTTTTTTTTTTTTTTTTAAATTAAACAACTAAAAATTTAAAATGTCTTTGTTGTTCGACTGGGCACCTGCGTGGAGACAATAGAAATTGCTTTGAAGTATACACAAAAAGATGTGTCAGTTAATAAATAAAAAAAGATTTAGAGATTGAAAATTGAGTGAGATCACACTTCACAGAGTTCCCTTAGACTTACATTTACATTCATATTTGTAACGTACTAGATTCATAATAGATTTCGAGTATTACCCAATCCCACCCCTTAATATCTTTGAAAACTGTTTGTTTTTACGCTGCTTCAAGGGCTAATATTTTAAGATTGTTTGATGAGCAATAGTAACAATAACGATAGTAACTTTTGAATTTTTGAAGCTCTCGAACTCAAGAACTTGTTAAGTTACACACTTCAGATTTAATATGTTACTTTACATAATAGTTATTTGCATAACTTGTAAATTTGAAGTGTCTGACTTTGTTAAAAGTTGTGTTAGAAGATGTTCGATTAAGAACCATCATTTTTGAAAAGTATTGGTAGATGTTAGAAAAGTCTATGCAACAGTGCTTACTACATGTCTGCTAATGATTTCACTCTAAATTTAGACCGATAGTTTTAAAAATTGGAAGAAACCCTCACAAATTTCATATTTGATTAAAAACTGGGTTCAAAAATTCCTACAATACCAAAAGTATTGATCCTCGAAATTATTAAACATTTTGAAAAACTGTATTGCAATAAATGCAAAATTAAAATTGATACATTTACACATTTGATAGAGTTTAACCCCAGGCTCTTTTATCGAAAATGCGTGGTTTGGTATCACCGAAACCCATATTCCTTAGATTAGCAATTACATTCTGGATTGTTCAATATATGTTGTACTGAATGGTTTCTGGCCTGATCTTAACAAAATAAATGCCAGTTCCGTTTTGCTTCCGACTCTTTTCCTCATTTTCATAAATTATCAGTTGCCTAAAACTTCTAATTAACATCCTTGTCTCACCGGCGAATACGGCTTCTCATACTCGTTCTCAAAATCACGTCAATCTCCTCCGGAAGTGAAAATCTTACAGTACCGTATGATAAGCTCATTTAACTCCTATCCTTACAGCATTGCTAAATGGGGTGTAAAAAATCTTGTCGAAAACTTAATTCTGTTGAATATCGCTGAAGCAAATTATACTCTCTATGCCATTGTCTCTGAATGGCACTTTCATTAAAAAAACCGTAATGCTGTCAATACTCGGTATGTGTGCCAATAACGATCTTTGTTAGAATGATCACATTCTCGAAACCATTCAAGAACACTCCTAGATGCTTAGGATTTCTATATTGGTATACAAAATTTTCATCCCTTATGATGTGGCTAAAATTAATGTGTCGTTTATTCCTTATAAGCTCGAGTACAACTCACATCTTAGGGCAAGAAGTGCCGAAACTTCTCTTCGTTTATTGGATATAATTCAGAATAGAGCGTTAAAACTGATAGCAAAAAAAATTACTCGTACCATGGAATCATTCACATCTCTTGAACACCGTCGGAATGTTGCTGTCTTTCCTTGTTTTATCGCTTCTTTCACAAGCAAGGCTACCTCGAAGTAGACCCTCGAGTCTAGTTTTGGACGAACTGTTATTCGGTTTTTAGTCACACAACAGTCAAAGGCCTAGGCTTTGATGAAAGCATCGCTTCCCATCGATCAGTGAAATCAGGCAACATTGTGCGTGGTTACTACTTGGATGGGGGACTGTTCAAATACCAACCGTGTGCTGTTGACGTGTGTTTCTTCTGTTGTTCTTTCTTTCTGTGTAATGTCCAAGCCAATGGAATCAGTTGCCAGTGCTTTCAGTGTCTCTACAGTCACACAACACGATTTAGAATATTCTACCCGGACCTGTTTTCCCTTGCTATTTCAATTTGAAAACCTTCAAACCCAATGTTTATCTATACCTCCTTTCTCTCCCTCCTTAATTTCCACATTGCTTGGGTTGTGTTTAGAGCTTAAGATTATAAGGGTCTCAATAACTCTTCTGCGCTAGTGAATTGTAAACAATATCATTCTCCAAAATTTGTCACAAATTGATTTCACTGACGCCAAAATGCTGAGCGCGGTGATTTTATGGCATACGTGGGCCCTTGGCAACACTCTCACTTACCGTTTCAACCAGTTCATTGCAACTGGGCGTTGATGAATTTTATATTGGCGATCTCCCACTGTCAATGAAATTTGACACCAAACGAACAATAGTGTTCTCAGACGATATTTTCAAGGATATACACGTCGAGTTAACAAAACTGAACGACAATTTCAATCCATAGCGTCACTATTTCGCCGAGTTGTTTGGGTTTGAAACGGTTCATGGTAAAAATTTTGCTGAATTGTCTACTGAACTCAATCCCGTTGATAAATGTCAAAATTATTCAATATTTGCATACAGACATAAAAGATGGCGCATCCACTAAATATCGCGTGTAAAAACCTCTGTATTAAAACTTTTTCGTCAAAAATTTTAGTTACCACAGTCCACAGGGTCGACAACATAACTTTTTACTGGCGGCTTATAACTAGGTACTATAAGGCAAGTTATGCATTCGTAAAAAAAATCGAACTCGAGATTTTGATCAAAGCTGACATTACGATGATAGCGAAGACCAAAAAAGTGTGTCTTGCAATCCTGTCTGTCTGTCTGTTCGACTACAGCTAAACGGCTCGGCCGATTTTCTTCAAACTTATTAGATATGGGCTTTAATTTTTTACCCCCGGATGTGTTTTTCTTTTTTTAAAGACCAAAAATAACGGTACCTGCCATACGAATTTTCTCCGAAATTTTATAAATATTTTTTTTTCTCAAAAACTGTCCCACAGATTTAAAAAAAAAATTCAAAAAATTTCATTTAGTTAGAGCTAGGTAAAGCCTAGTACTCACCTAGCGTGAAATGAAAAACAAATACGTTCCAAATTACACCCGAAGAATAAAAATGAAAATAGAATAAACTTTTCCACGTGAATCTTTGATACTCACTTTGAATGAAAAAAAAAATGACAATAATTTTTAAACTGATTCGTTCTTTCTGTTTATAAATTTTCAATTTTTTGTTTTGAAATAAAATATTGAAATCAACTGACAAATGTCACAGTTTTCCACGTTGCCTTTAACTTTTTCCTGATGGTTGTACATTGAGAAATGAAAATCATAGCGTGGAAAAAGTTGTGGGACATATTTGTTTTTCCAATCCACATTTTAGTACTCACCTCTCGTTGCGGATTTCATGCCAGTGAACCAGCAGTCACTTTTATATGAAATTTTCATTTTCACTTGAACTGAGTACTAGGCTTGATGGTTGAAAAAAAATTCCAAAAAATTATTATTTTCGGTACCCCCTTGGGACATCAAAAATGGTACCACCGATTTTGATCATTTTTCTTATATTAATGTTCCCCATCAGTTTCAATATTATTGTGTATACAAATTTTCAACAAAAATTTTTTTAGATTTTTAAATAAATTTCAAATTTTTTTTTTGAAAACTCAATATTTCGAAAACACCATGCTCGATTTTCTAAAAACTTGATACACAAAAGTTTTTTAATAAAAATTATAAGATGTAGGAAAAAAATGTTTACTTAAAAATAAAGGTACCCTCCATACAAATGTTAAAAAATGGTTTTCAAAAATCGTATTTTTCTCGAAAACGGTTCTTAGAATTTTGGTAAAATTTTTTTTCTTTTGATTAATTTTTACGATCTATAATCAAATAAAAAAATTGAAATCAAGATAGTACTGACTGTACCTACCATTGAACCATTTTTTCAAATTTAGAATTTCTCATTATCGACAAAACGGATTTTAATGACATTTTTTTATAGAGAAGCTTCTAAAAAAATTGAAAAACATTACATTTCAAAACTTAAAAAAAAAAAAAAAAAAATAATTTTGGAGTTTTTGAAAAAAAATCTTTTTTTTTTTTTGGAAAATTCATTATCTCACTAACGGCTAAATATTTTTGTTTGTAAATTTAATTTTTATTTGAAAAATAATAAAAACTTTAAATTGGCGTATCAAAATTTTTTCCTATAAACGTTTTAAAAATTTTGTATATAAAATCTTAATTTTTTAAGAAACCAGTACAGACTTATAATTTTTGTTCTTGCATAAGCTAATATTTGCTTGAATCACATGGCATCCTGTTTTTAGCTCCAACTATTGTACTAAAGGAGTTGTTTTAGTCTATTAAAAAATAAATTTTATGCTTATGAACAGTTTTTCTCTAGGTAATAACATTTATTTTTGAAATTCTTAGTCGTTTACATAACAGCAAGTTCGTGCGACCCAGTCGTGCATTTTATTTAGCGTAGTGGTCGACGGTTGTGATTCTCTTTCCAAGTCAGTCACCAACATGTGTTGGAACAACTAATATCGGGCTTTCGACATCAAGCCCTACTTTGAAAAAGTCCTTCCGTTCGTTGTGATAAAAGAAAGATATTTTGCTGCACCCTGTATATCTATATCCATCTTTTTGTTGCTCTGTAAAGTGAAATGTTTTCTATATCAAATAATGAGCACCACCTTATCTATTTTGTAGGCTCTTAGGCTCTAATATACTCGTAACATTACAGTCAGTAACAGATAATATACCAACAACCGTCTTACGTTCCACAAATATTTGTCTATTTGCTGTTTAAAGTGATGTTTGCTTTTATAGAAGATAAGTCTACTTACATTTCCCTGCTCATGATGCTTGTAGTTTTCCTTAAGAAAAAAAAAACTAGATGTCACTTTCACATGCGAACTTAAGATACAAATTTCATTTTTGATACGCACCGGCTGGTGAACAAAAAAATCATTCTTCTGTACATATTTGATTTTGCCCGCAGTTTTGGCTTCTTAGGTAGCAAAACAGCTAACAAAACCACACACATTAATCCACAAGAGGATTGACATACCTACAGGTAGGGTATGTAATGTAAACCCTCCGAATTGTAATCTTTTGGTGAAATCAACAATTATAAATTTATCTTTGCTTGATAAACAATTTCTAAATAAGTGAGAGCAAACAAAAGTAAAGTTGGTAGCTTCATTGGGTCCGTCTTGTGTGTCTTTGAGGTATCTACTCGTATGATACTAAATGCGTATATCTATCTTAAATGTTTTTTGTTGTCTTTAGTTGAAAATGTCACAAAGACTGTGGATTGAATGAAGGAAAAATCGTGAATAGATAAACAAATGAAATCGATAATGGTTAATTCAACTTGTAATACACTTGAAAAATTAATTTGTACTTGTAGTTGTTCTACGATAGGATCTGTGGAGGGCCTATTATGGAGGTACAGTGTTTGAGTTAGCAGACTTTTGAGCATACACAGTTGGCCTTATTTGGAAAAAGAGCAGGTAAGGCAGGTAGGCTTTTTGAGTGTGTAATTTATAATTAAACAAATAAACATTTGTTTTGTCTATAAATTTATTGTGAAGAGGGTTTTGTGTTTGGTTGTTGAAGATCATTGACATTATTTTTGTTGTTTCAGCTGTAGGTATAAGTATTTTTCTTTTTTTTTATTATTTGCTGAAATATGAAAATTTGAAGAATTTAACTGTGCAATTTGAAAATTTGCCATTTTATTTTTATGAGAAATTGACATCAGCAGATGTCAACTTTGTTAATATTTTTTAAATTAAATGCGGCCTAAAACGTAAAATGTATAACCCAGGTAAATAGAATTTTTTTTTATTTTAAAAACCCATGTATGGCATTATGTATCAAATCAAATCGAAGCTTGTAACTTGCTGTCGCGACGAACTTAGGGTTCTTCGTACACAGCACAACATTAGACTCTGCTGGGTTCCTGGTCACACTGGTGTCCCAGGAAACGAAAGCGCTGACGAGCTGGCAAGAATAGGATCAACACTTGATCCTAATCAAGCAGACTTAACAGTTCAAGTCCTACCCTGTAATCTTAAACAGGTAATTAAGAGTAAAGTTCTAGCCTTAACAACCAGGAAATTATGGCCTAGATGCAGTAAACAAAAGACCGATTTTATCATCCAACTGAATAAAAAGTCTCTTTATCTTCTCGTGAGCATCATCACAGGTCACAACCAACTCGGTTACCATAAGAAAAAGATGAAACTCAGTATGGACGACTTATGCAGACGATGACGAGGAGATACATGAGGACACTCCTCACTACCTGTGTCACTGCCCTGCGCTATATCATCTAAGAAACAGACATCTAGGGAGAAACTTCTTCAGCGACTTGGAGGAGCATACGATTATCATAGGATTCAATACAAGGGGTCACAAACCCTAGGAATCACAACGGATCTACATTGATCTAAGTGTGACGATAACAAGATCAACTGTTAGCCCCCCAAAGGCCCAACCTAACCTAAACTATGGCATTATGTGTGGAATATGACATCGTTGAAAGGCCTGTATCGGCTTCTTACGGTGGCACGGGTCCGAGTGGTCCAACTTTGAATGACGTTTCCGCATATGTATATCCGGCTGAATTCAAAGATATTTGCATCGTTTCGGACAGTCAGGCCAGCTCAATAACAACCCTTAACTACCGATCGTCTCTGATCTTCCTAGCAGGAGTTTAACATTCATCTCTGGTGGGTGTGGGGCCACAGGGACATTTCAGGAAATTGTAAAGCTGACAAACTCGCCAAAATTGAGACAATGATACCTTTATTACCAGATAAGGCAAATATAGGTGTTCGCATCGTGTAAACTTATACTCTGCTTGGCGACAAAACAGAGTTGGCCAGTGCTGGATTTGAAGCTCTCCAAAGGCTTAATATCTTTAAGCAGATCACATATAGGCTCCGTAATAGGTATTTTAACAGGACACTGTTTGAGAACCAAGCACGCAAATGTGGCCTGAAAATTATTCCAACGATTTTTGAATAAGCTGCATAGACGAAGAAAGGAATCGATCCCTCACCTTCTTTGTACATATCCTGCTTTATCCCAAAGACGTGTATTCGATCTGGAAGATTTCTACTACAGCGATCTTAGTGATCTGGCGAATGTAGATATAGGCAATCTCGTTCACTTCATAAGGAACTACAATTGGTTTAGCGAGTAGGGAGTGTGTTGGCTTTCCTGTTGACAACCACGTCACCAAAACAACATAGCCGCCATAAGCTGTCAAATTCTAGCGGCGTCATTTTAAAAACCCTTTATATTCAAAATGTGAAAGCATGTTATTTTTGGTTGTGTAATTGTGAAAGGCCTAGAGAAGTGCCCAGATTCTAATAGTAGTCCAGTCAATAAATGCCAAAGAAATCTTAAATTTTCTAGCTTTTCAAGTTCAGCTCCTGGTTTTGTTGGTATTTCTTGTGCAAAATGTTTATTTTGGAAAATTATTAGAATTCAAAAACATTCTGGAAGGAGCTTCCAATTATTATAATTTTTTTTTTAAAGTACAATACCCAATAAATAATAAATTCATCTTGTAGGCGTGTTATCGGTAGGAATGGAGGAAACTTGCAATTTTCTGCCAAATCCGAACGTCTAAGATGATCGCGGTTTTTTATGATAAGAGATACTATGTAATCTTCGAGAATTTGTTAATTCTTCGCGAGAAGCAGCATCAGGGATAACAAAATGTGTTTAGTTTTTAGGCCTGTGGCATGACAATCTAACGAACTAAACATTACGCCAAGGGGTACTACCTTGCGGCAAACATTGGTCCTTCGAGCCGGATTAACATATGATTGATTTTTAATGCGTGGGGGGTTGTGTGCTTGACTCGTGCAGTATTCTTTGTTAATAGTTTTTTTTTTTTAAATTTGAAAATCAATGTTATTTTACTTATTTAAATTATTAACGTTTGAATTTGTAATTGTCATTAACGAGATGAAGGAAGAAGAATAAAAAAATTATGTCTTAGTTTTTTTTTTGCCTGAAACAAGAAGCGTTTTATTTCAATCACTTTGAAAAATACAAGTAGGAAGTTTATTCGAACTATTTTTTAAAAGACCTAATGAGCAGTTTTATCTATGCAAAAAATTATGAACTGTCCGAATCTGTATTTTATACTTTTGTATAAATATAACCATTGTAAGCCTTCCATTTACATTTTTTGACCAACAAGTCTGTTCCAAAAATTCCATCTTGAAAAAAAGTGGGTCAAAAGAACGATACCCCTAAGAAATGTATGATCATTGTAGATTATCATTTTTTAATAATGGTTAAATAGTGGTCAGTCATAATTTAAAAATTAAAATGACAAAATTAAAATCAAAAAAAAAAAAAAATCCAAAATCAAATAAAAATATAATTCTGGCTGTTCTGGAGTTAAAGGCTGGTCAAAAATGTTCAAAACGAGATCGCTTGAAGGCATTGATGAAATTTAAAATAAACGATTTTTTCTGTTCTTTTGATCTCTATTTTTCTCAAATTTCTCAGTTTCACTGTAGTTGCGTTAGTCTCATCCAGTCCAGATATGATTACAAATTTAATTCTAAATCAAGTTTTGATTTGCGCTTCAAAAATACTTTCAGTGTTAGAGAAGTAAGTTTCCACTGAGGAAAACGGGAGTAAGTTCAAACAATCTAGGAAGGTAGAAACAACTCTTTGGTCATTTGACAAAAAAAAAATATGCAATATCTACTAGTTCGTCTTCGATTCTGAAGATCGTCTTCAATGAAAATCCTGCTTTCAGCTTCATAGAAAAAGCCAAATTTCCTTGGGGCACATTGCTGTTTGTTAATCGGACGATGCGAGATAGTGTTATGACTGCTTCTGTGCTTGACAGAAGCACTTTTATGCGACGAATCTTCTTCCGCTCTCTTGCAGTAATCAGAATTATAAAATTTCTTGATATATTCATACGCAGACCGTAAAAATACCCCCTCATTAGTCTGAAGAGATTTTCTTAAACTCTGCCAAAACCACTACTTAAACTTTTCAATCTGTCCTTCCCCTTTGGTCTCATATCGGGTGACTGGGAAAACATAATTCAATAGCGTATAATTCTGTGGATGTTCTGCTAAGTACAGAGATTGTTTCTTCAGCTGCACTACACGAATGTAGAATGCTTTACAAGACTCTATTTTTTACTCCCATGTTGATATTTACTGCTTGAAAATCATTGATCATCGGTTTCTCTTTTTCAATTCTTCTTTATATTCTAAAAGCTCAAGCTGTAATTAAACATTTTAAGGGTAGTCAAAACCCCTTAAGCGCACATAGGCTATTTTTGTTTTACTATACAAAAAGTAATAATATAAGGGGACTTCCATTAAGAGTTTTCTATCTTTAAATTCGAATAACACAAACTGTGAGTGAGATATGGTTTAAATTTTCTATTTATTCTAAAAACACATGTGTGCCCATTATGTATGAAAAAAAAGAAGATTTTTTCAAATATGCGCCGCGGGTGACACGCATCCGAAAGGTCCAATTTTCTATAACTCTAGCGAATAAGCCAAGCTCAATTTCACCAATGGCATTGACTATGTTGGCCTTCACGACATAGTGTTTTGTGATTTATTGGCAAACACCTGTCACTTACAACACCCTACGAAAAGACCGATTCAAATCGCATTCGCGTGGGATGGGATATTCAGAAATCGCTCGTACAAAATGTCTATTTCGGCACGGGCTGTGTAGCTGTGGCACTTAGCCGCATCATATTGAAACAACATATCAATGGTGTCCATATCATCGAATTTGGGCCAAAATTAATTGGTTATCATCGACCGTTGACGGTGATGGCCTCGTTAACGTAGTTCTCAAAGAAGTACGGACCAATGATGCCGTCAGCCCAAAATGCACATCAAATTGTGACTTTCTCTAGATGCATTGCAATTTGGTGGATCTCGAAATT
Source organism: Philhelius festivus (assembly GCA_963931855.1). Classification (NCBI taxonomy): domain Eukaryota; kingdom Metazoa; phylum Arthropoda; class Insecta; order Diptera; family Syrphidae; genus Philhelius; species Philhelius festivus. Next base: position 186,474,357 of record OZ007556.1, read on the forward strand.
CGACATTCATCAAGAAATGGGCCTCCTCGCTGAGCATGATCTTCGACCCGAATTGGGTTCAACTTTTCAACAGCTTGAAAGCCCAGTTAGAAAACACACGTCGTAGTCTATATTCGTTAACGCTGAACTACTGGGTCAGCTGAAGTTTGTACAAAATGCAAGTTTTAATCATGACGCAAAATTCGCCAAGTTATGGCCTGTGAACAACTAAATTCTTGTGTGTGGCATGGATTCTCGTGTATACAGTCTCACCGACAGGGGCGATATTTTCAGCCGATTTTTCCTTTCGTTGACATACGGGTGTTAGCTGATTATTCACTGCACAAATCAACTTGAATTTATCGACCAGGTTGCGAATAATCCATGTTGATTTGACAGATGAAATAAATGTCAACCAATTTGACAGATGAAGCTTCAACAATATGGTTGCAATTAACTGTCAAATCAGCAGGAAATCCCTGTTAGAAAACCCTTTACAAATAATCTAACCAAATTTGAAGTAAATCAGTCCGTTCCGCCCGCTTAAAATGTATAGATAATAATGAATAAAGTATAGTTATTCTGTTTAGTATGTCAAAATCGAAAACAAGTCACTTTTTATTTATATTCTCGCTCCAGTTACAGCCAATCATTTAAATTACCAAGAAAAAAAATATTAGATCAAACAAAAATCGTAATCTACACAAATTATAAAAAAAACTAAATCCGAAAAACTTCACTGCATTTAGACAATAAATCACGTTATTCTCACACATTGATATCGATTGGAAAACTGTACCCTACACACAAAGCAGATGACTCTTGGGTAGTGTTAGAACACTTGTAACTTAATGTCAAGAAAGTGACAATTTACTATCAAAAATGTTCACCCTGCCCCTGTCGATTTTTGTGCATGTGTTATCACATTTGAATTTTAAATTTATTTTCCCTTTATTAAGTCATAAATCTATATGAAGCAACTTGACCAGCAACTTTATTTAAAATAATTCAAAAAGGCATAATCGAAATATTAAGTCTGCCTGCGTGCTCTTGATTATGAAAACGTGTTGGCATTAAGAAAAACGAACCTCCTCGCGGATAAGAAGTTTTAGTAGAAGAAAGCTATCTCAAGCTGAATAATTTTAGACTCATCGAAGGCTTATGTAAATCATGATTCATATTTCCATAATTTTTATGTTTTTTTTTTTAAATACACACACTGCAATTGCTTGAACCTCAGAGCTTTAATTATTGTTTTTTTGGTTTGTTAACAATTTAGACATACTTTAATTTTCAGTTTTGTAACCCACAGTTATCATTTTTGGAGACATAAAAAGATACATTAATTAGCTTATGAAATATTAAATTATGCTAAGGCTAATCGGTGAGATTAAAATAAAAAACTAAATCAATATTACTTTTCCAGAAAAAAAAAATAATCTACTGGGTCATCGGACGAAAAATTAGATTTTCTGTTTTGAATTACTAAAAAAAAAAGAGGCTGGGTGCGACCCACACTGATAACTTCCCATTGTGGTAAGAAAACCTTGAGTAGAATTTTACATCTTTTCATGGACAAAAAGATAAAACATATTGTGACGTTTTCTTTAATTTTACCATAGCTATTAATGGAATTTGAATATGTGGGACTTGGGTACAACTGAACAACCTTATTCATATACGTATGTACAGTACATACGAGTACATTCTTCTAAAAACTAAGTTGATAATAAAATTATAAAATTATGTATTATACTATATGTAGAAATTACTTTATTATTTCGGTTCCAAACATTTTAATTGAAAAAAAATTTAAAAACGAAATATTCAAATATAAAAGATATGGTTTGGTTATTGATGGAAGAGTACTTACAAAATATATCCGCTCTAAAACTAGATATATGTCAAATATAAACCATTTGTTAGAAATTGTATTATGTATAAAATTAAATAATGGCAAAGTCAATATCATTGCTCGTTCTCAAGATATTTTAGTCGAAAAACAAATATTACCACTTTTTAGTAGATTTTTTTTATATTTTTATTAAAACTGTCAATTCGATACTTGTCAAAATTTTACCATATGTTAATAATTGTATTATGTCGATACCTTCCCGTGAGAATGTACTAAGCTTTTTTCGAAAATGACTTTTTGATGAGGAAATATAATATATGTTAAGGGCCACGTTTTGGCCTGGATTTCGCCAACGAACTTTCTTCGTTTTTTTCGTTTCCTGAAAAATTTTAGAAATGTCGCTTAGTATACATTCTTACGGGAAGGTATCGATGTATAAAACAACATACTTTAGAAGGCACTGTCGGAGTTTATTCCCAAGAAATTCGACTTGAAATACAATTTTAACTAGTTTTCACTAGAATTTTTAATAGTTTTTTTATTTAAAAAAAAAAACAATTAATTCAATATTTGTCAACATTTTACCAATTGTACAAAATTATACTATGTATAAAATAAACTAAATTAGAAGTCAATATCACTACTAGTTCTCGAGAAATTTGAGTCGAAAAACAATTTTTACCAATTTTCAATAGAATTTTATATAGTTTTTTATTTTTTGTAAAAAAACTGTAAACTGTTTTTTTTTGAAATTTTCACCAATTGTCAAACACATTATTTTTCGTAAAATAAAATTATTCTGAGTTTCAAATTGTTTTCCGTTCTTAGAATATCTGGGTTATGAATTTTTTTTTTTCAGTTTTTTTTATTTAAAAAAATAACGGTATGTTCATTTTTTTCCAAATTCATACCAAATCTGTATGACCTTATAATGAGTACATTAAACTTTATTTGAAATCAATAACATTATTTTTTCGTGAGATATTTGAAACTAACCAAAATTTTAACTTTTTTTTTAAACCGTTATAGTGAAAAAACTAGTCACTGAATTTTAATAAACGCCCTTTCAGCCTCTTTTGAAGTTATTATCTATTAAACAAAATTTATTTGAAGTCGATATCTTTACTCGTTCTTGAGATATCGACGTCGAAAAATTGTACGAGAACGTACGGACGTACGAACGTACGAACGTACGAACGTACGAACGTACGTACACACACACACACAGACATCTCTCTAAAAATGATTGATATAGCCTCTAGGGACCTTGAAACGTCGAGAAATGTCAAAAATTTCAATTTGACAAATCGGACCGATTACAATAACTCCCTATGGGAAGTTAACAAAGCCTTTAGCATTAATTTCATCAAACATTCGAATTCGATTTGATTGGAATAAGATCCAAAGTAAGACCTTGAGCCTTAAGCTGTTTTTGTATGTGTGTCTGTAACTTCGTTTGAGATGTGGAGAAGGTGTCCATATTTTATTCAAATAAGTTAATAACACTTAATTTTGATTCAGATTTTATAGTAGAATAATTCATATACAGACATGAATTTAGGACAAGATTAAGGGGAATATTTGTGTGTCGCGTGCAATGCAGCCATCCGTCGGACTGAAATTAATGAAGTACGTTATGGTGTCGAAGAAAGGTACTAATTATATTGTGATTGTTCCTGCTAAAGGGTGGGTCATTTAGTGTTTTTTTTTAAATCTTTTTTTTTTTGATACTGACAGCTACATATTTATTCTTCGAAACCTTGACAGAAAGTCAGTATCATACCTCCGCGAAACGAAATAAGTCGCTTTACGCTTCAACAACTTTGAGAAATATTGAAAACTTATTTTTTTGAAACGAAGTTTTAGCCGAAATGAAGCATACACTGCGCCTGCTGTACGCAAGTTTGTGCAAATAGTTTGCGAGACTTGTATGCTAGTGGACAACACTAATGGTCCCCGTGATCGTACGGTGCGCACAGACAAGAATGTTCGGCTGATGTATCCAAGAATAAGACTCAATTTACGAACATAAACTCGCTATCGATCTCAACAGCTCAATATGTCATGAGAATTCAGCACAAAAATCTCGGATTATTCGCTCCAATTGACTCAGCAATTGAAGGCGCATGACCATTCGCTTCGCAGTTTGGGCATTAGAGCTTCTTAAATTGGACCTTGGGTTCGGAAAACCCGCACGATATTGTCCAGAAGCCAATGCATCCACAGAGAGTGACAGTGTGGTGCGAATTGTGGAGTGGGGACATCATTGGACTATTTTTCTTCGAAAATGACGCTGGCGTGGGTGCTGAACGTGGGCGTAACAGATCCATGTTAACCCGCTTTTTACTGAAATTAATACATGGACTTGGACGATCTCTGGTTCATGTAGAGTGGCGTGCCATGCCACCCAGCCTATGCCACAATCGATCTTTTGGGAACCAAATTTCTAAATAGTGCCTTCTCGGCTCAATTAGTCGCCTCGGGCTGCGATTTAATCCCCTTGGACTTTTTTTTTGGGGGGAGAACCGTGAAGGACCGATGTTATGCCAACAATCCGGAAACGATTAAATCACGTAAGGCCAATATCACTCAAGCAATTCGTGAGCTACAGCCCAAAACCATCAACAGAGTCTTGGAAAATTGGAGTGTCAGAATTCGCTACTGCGAAGCCAGCCGAGATAGCCACTCGAAAGACACGTTGTGTTTGGTAATTAATGGGAATGTTTGCTCTTACTAAAAAAGCCATAATACATAGACAAAATTTTATTTTGTTCATTTTATTACATTTTTAAAAAGAAACTTGTATATGGCCCAGACTGTACTTAGGCATGGCCTTAGGTGTGTATTCCACTATTAGGTTCTGAATCAACTTTTTCATCAGTCAATTTTAAACTCGCAATAATTCTTCGGAGTTAAGTGAATACAATTTTTAATTTACCTATGGATTAATCGAAGAGATATTTTGGACTATTAATTTTGTATATAATATTCGCACACTCAAGGGGCAACTATTAAAATGTTTATCACAGTGCGAGCGTTAGGAAAACAGGGAAGGTTTTGAAGGTTGAAGCCGATGATTGCCTGGCATTTAATTTTGGTAAAGCTAATTTTAGACAACTTATTGACCTTATTGACTTCTTTTAATAATAATATCCCGATCTATATTGGTCCAAAATTCTTCCACACTGCTATTTACGACTGTATAACCCAATGTGTCCCTTTTCAACACCGTAAAGTTTGTACGTCATCCCTTCTTGGTATAAAAATGATCTACAATCTGTCCAAAATAAAAAGAATATGTCATGGAAATCATACTTAAAATCAAGGACTGCTTGAGATTTTGCACACTATAAAACAAGCATCTTCTAATTTATCCATACTTTACGAATACCTACATATATCACGAGTATTTAAACAATATGCAGAACTTCCTAATTTTCGATCCACGATGCACGTTTCTACCAGTTCATTATTGTTAAAAGAAAATCCGCTGGGTACTCTTCCAATATTAAGTTTCTTAACACATCTTCTACCGATTCTAAAATACCTGTTAGCAAACCTCTTCGCGACCTTTTTCAGTTGTTCTTTTAGTGCTTGGGGTCTAGGACCTGACCCTGAACTTTTGATACCATTTCATATAACTTTTGAACTGTCCACAAACCTCTTTTGTATCCTTGGTCATAGAATCTACAATAGCAAGATACAAAATCAATGTTCTTAAAGATGACTTCTCCATGATGGCTCCATTTTTCACAAAAACTGAGTACATAAATGCCCTCTTTCAGCCTCTCATTACTTGGAATATTCATTCCACTTTTCCTTTTATTTGGAAGGACTCTTTCATCTTTTCAAACCATGAGAAGGGCAATAGAAGTGACATCAAATTACCGTCCTATTGCTATATGATTTCCTCAGTCCCAAAGATTTTTGAACGTATTTTCTATGACTCCATATACTTTCCCTATAAGTCAATAATTTTACCTTTTCAGCATTGGTTTTCTCAAGAATAGGTCTACTGCCACTAACTTAACCGAATTTGTCTCTAAGTCCTTCTTACAGGTAGTAATGAAGTAGATGTTATTTCTACTGAAAATATCTCACCAAATTACCAACATTAAACATAAAGCCTTCTGTTTTCCCCCCTTGTTCATTTTATGGGTTAGATCCTACTTGGAAAACCGCCCTAGTACAGCGTGGTTTTTAGATTTTCATATCTGACCCCATTCTTGCCGCTTCAGGCGTCCCACAGGACAGTCATCTTGGTCCCCTCATATTTGTCCTCTCTGTTAAGGGGTCCATGCTCGGGCGCCAATTTGTGATGTGCTTTTTGCTTTCCAGCCGAGGTTCTGCTCGCCGGTCTCGCCAGGGTCGTCCTGAAGAAAACACGAGACTTCAGAGTAAAAGGCCTTCGAACCTTATTACAAAATCTTTATTGAAAATAACTCTTAAATCTATAACACACAATATTCTGCTACTAATATTTCACTTAATTCTGGTAATTGAACCACCTTTCGCTACCTTTATTTCTTCCTCGATGAACCAATTCCTGTTGTCTCGTTCATCCATGATCTAGGCATTATCTGTAACAAAGAATTCTATTTCCGTGCGTTCCACATTCGTGAAGTGCAACTGAAATTTGAAACTCTGTACTTCACAGTACGTCGGAAGATGGACTCAAGGGTAAACCTGATGGTAATTCCCTGAAGTGCGAATTTTGCCTTTGAATTATTTTTGGGAAGAGTTCAATTGGCTATTTCGCTAGAACGCTGAAATGAATAAAATGAAACATTTTCGGCGGTGCTTGATAGATGCAAATGTTTCCCATACATTTCTATTACCTATCGTTTTTAAAGAACACTTTTGGATTTTGTCCAAGAAACTCAAGTGAGTAAACTTACGCTTAACCCTGACCTGTCAATGTTAAAACTTCAGTTAATGCCTTCATTTTTTACATGGTGAATTTCGCTAATGAGCATAACGTTTGGAAATTACGAGTATCACCGCCGATTTCTGGAGTCAAACAGGCTATGCGTTCAATAGTGGACAAATTCGAGTTAACATAATTCTATATTGATAGTACCCCTTGAAGTAATGGTTAGTGCGCCAGAGCTGATGGGTTCGATTTCCATCCATTTTTACACGATGTACAGGGCAAATTTTGTATTCGAATAATAAAATCGAACTCGAAATCCTGATCCCACTTGACATTAAGAGAACACAAAAAAATGGGTCTCGCAGTTCCTTCAGCGGGGAAATCGAATTTTGGAAGTACCTGCCATAGGTAGGTAGGCAGAAATGGCAACCACTGGCAATGTAGACAGTCTCCTAATTAGCGCTGAAGTGCGCCATTTTGATACCACAACCAAATGAACCTGTGGATGGAATTGATATGGGAAATTGTTGACATTCTCACAGAGTCATCCAGTTTGGATTGAGTTGAATAATAAGATAGGATCTAGTAGGTTTTGGTATCTCTCAGTGTGTTTGCTTTTACACAATTATCCAGAAATTGGATCCCAATTCAATCAATTCAATTTGGTTTTATTGAACATACTATTTACAATTTGGCTTACAACTAATAAGATATAACATATTTGTGAAAATTGATTCATGGACTCATTGGGGGCCTAACTACATGTACTATATACATGACTTAAGTTTAATTATTTTTATATAAAATTTACATGACGAAAAAATAAAATTTAAAAGTTCGGTTGACTGTATTGTCCTCAGAGTGCTCATTCCCGATTGTCAGTGTGAAATTGGATCCCTCACTTAACCAGACCACCAAACTAACCCGACACCTTCTATAATGTGCCTAGCTATGCAGCTTGTTGACTAGTGATGAAATAGTAGCATATCCGATTAAGTGATCATCCAGCCCCCGTATCGCAATCTTCCGTCAAATCTCTCAGTTTGCTATTTCGGGATTTAAGGAATCAAACGGAGGCACAAAAGTAACTGAAGTTCGTCCTAAAGCCATTTCGTCGCGTTGAGAAAAGAGATCAAGTCTTTGATCTCCATTTCCGAAATTTCTACAATGACGTTAAAAACTGTCCTTACTAATGATTGTGCTCTAGAATTGGCCAGAGTATGGCATTTGCAGAAGAAGTGGAGCACTGTGTTCTTTTCCCGCTGGTCCTCACAGCTACGGTGAGTTTCGTGAGAAATGCCTAGCTTCTCGGCATGCTCTTCTATTAGCCAGTATCCGCTACGATCCTGGCTATGTCTTTCCTGGGTCTGCATGATAATAGATCAAGTGTTCGGGATTTAAAAAAGGTGGGCCGAATCTTTCTAGATCTAATGCAGTTAGTTAAACTGCTCCATCTAGGGTTTGATTCGCTAAGAACAATTGAGAGAATTTTGCCATTCTTTTTGACTAATGAAGGGCTGATCCTTACCTGGCCAGCTCGTCTGCCCATTCATTCCCATCAATGCCACTAATTTGGAGGATGATGGAATAGAATTAATGGTTTTACCAGCCGCCCGACTGTCTGTATGATAATAGCCATATTCCGGTTCTGGTTTGGATCTTCTTTGAGTACCTTCCATGATAGCCAGTAATTCAACTTGAAAAATGATAGCAAAGGCTGGTAGTGTAAGCGACCTAGGTACATTCAAAGTGTACCTGTCAAACAGACATTATGAAGAATCTAATTTATCTTCAAAATAGTTTTATTGTATTTAATAAAAAAAAAATATGATTACCGTTGTAGACCTGCCATAAATTACTCGCGGTTTTGAATACCCTTAAAATATTAAATACTATGTAAACAAAAAGAAATTAGTTAAAGTTTTAAAGGTGTTCATCGACTTCCATGAGCTTTGAAACTCCTCATATACAAATTTGAGGAAAAAACAGAGCTAGGTTAGTCATGGCACATTCGTGTTGTGCGGCTAAAGAACATTAAAAAGTTACTTTAAAACAGAAAAAACATCCTTCGGAGGTATTGCGAGGAAGTAACAAATCTTTCAAGAGTGTCTCTTGCCATGAGAAGTTCTCTCAATCTTTGTAGTTCGATTCAGTTGAATATTGTAGGTTTTGCCTCCAGTTCTTCCGACATCACGTATGTAGGTATATAGGAAGGCTTGATAGTAGTTGTAAGTCACTTAGGCCCTTGTTATCCATCATCCATTGTTGATTCTGTTTTTTTTAATTTATATTCAGTATTGAATGTTCAAATACCTTTTGAGGTACCGAAAATATCACAGCCGTAATAAATTAATAAATAAATTTGGTGGTGCAACAGCTCGAGGTGAACCAGAAACTATACTCTGTTCAACAAAAATTGTCAGTACAGGGAAGATAGGACGTTTGCCTCTAACTCTGGTTTCATTGGCTTGCATAAGCGTGTCGCCTTTTAAAGCTCTCACAGGGTTTTCCTAGTTTACATTATAAATCGTTCAACATACTCAACTTCAGAAAACTTGTTCTCAAAGCCTTAAATCACAAAAGGTAACTCTGTTTTGATGTATATGACAAGCGCACGATCGTATTGACTTGACAGTATCCCTTCAGCAGTGGGATTCAACGGTCGCGTTGGGGTGTACAACTTTTTGCGAAGAATTAAAACAACTATTCTTTAAGGAAAGTCAGTGGCTTGCTCTTTTGTAAGGGGCATTTTTTCCCAACGTAGTGTAGTGAGGGTGCATCAGGCGCCACTGTTTTGGAAAAAGCTCTCCCATAAGGCCTGTACTGTGAATTTTTGTTGAACAGATTATAGTGACTTACAACTTTTCCTGTGTGCGTGTTACCAGGAACGGAAGGGACCTACAATTTTCTGCCGATTCCGAACGGCTAATGAGCAGCACTTTCCATGACAAGATATACTCTTGGAGGATTTGTCGATTCCTCGCAAGAGGCAGTACACCCCTGGAAAAATGAACCAAATCAGTGGACTTCATGATTTTCCAAGGAATTCGGAATTTCTCGGTCCACACTGTGTTGAATCTTAAGCAAACATCTTGGGCTTTAACCTAACAAGATTAAGCTATCTTAAGAGCTTAAACCTCTTTATCTTTTAAAGTGGCGAAACTTCTCTGATTCGGTTCTGCAAAAGTTTCATGAAAATCCTAAAATTCACTGTTATGTTCTCATTGAAAAATACTTTTTAAACCTTTTAAACAAGTATATCATTTAATTTTTGGTCTTAAAAATAATTGGTCAGGTGATCAACAGAATTATACACTCCTATCAATGCAACTTGTTCAAGAGTTCACATTCCACTTTAAATTCAAGTTTATGATTATTACTGTATTACAACAATCACAATTTCAACAAAAACAGCTCCAGCAAAAGCTACAACAACAACTTCAAAAGTGAATGTAATTCTATCTTATGCGAGACTTAATGTCATCTTAAGCCTCGTATTATTCAGTGTTAGACAATATCCACCCACAGTATTTTGCCGGCTTGATTTCCACCACAAAGGCGTACCGATATTTTGTAAAAAATAAATTGTCCGAACATAATAACTAAAACCTATAATGAAAAAAAAAAATAAAAATCAAGATACATGATACGAGTATTTGTGCTATGTGTCAGAGTTACTTGATAGGTAAAGTATCTTTACCTTTATAGATATGGAGCGGCCAAAGCTTCTGTAATTACAGCTGTTGTATGATGTCTGGCGGCTGGCTTGTTGGCTATGACTGTTTGTCCAATGTCCACCCCCGAAATCGGAATCGTTTGTCGGTCTACTTATAAAAATCACAATAAAGCCAACGCAAAGAAACAAAAAATTGTAAATTTATCTATCAGATACGAAAATTCTCTCCAGACAAAGGCGAGCGAAGTTACGAGTAAGTTTGACACTATAAATGTTCAAATTGAAAATGACATCATAAATTAAATTCCTATAGGAGTTCGTTAATACCTACCTATAGTAGATCTAGAAGGAGATAGGCATTAAGCTTCAAAATGTATCTGCAATTAACTTGCAACAAAAAAATACATCTACTCGTATCTATACCTATCCAGTTTCTATTAAAACTGGCGAGATCAAGTCAGGCTTGGTAAATTGGAAAAAATTATTGATTGTGTCCTCAGGCAAAGAGATATTTACTATCTAGATGCAAATACTGACCACTGCTTGTCACTAAGCGTTCACATATGAAATTCTATCCCACAGATACAATCTACATAATATTATAGCTTTGCTACGGGATTAGACATGAGGCGTAGTGCGCCCGGATTATGTTTCCTAAAAAAAAAAATAATATAAAAACTTTGCAAGTCACATTATTTTCAATTCGATATTAATGAGTGTTCATAATTTATGTGACGTATCTTTGAACTTCATCTCGTTTCAAATGCTTTGACTTTATCTCTGAGAAATACTTCAATATTCATTTAATAATCATTAAACCACAATCCAGCACTTGAGGGACCGAAACTGAAAAAAGAAGCCTTTTCAACATCCTTTAAGGTGGAGGGGAAAAAAACTGACATTTTGATGGGAGAAAAAAGTATCTGCAAATTAATAGTACAACTATCGGCTTCGGCTTGCGTATGCAGGTAGGTATACAATTTGTATCTGTACTTAACCCTGTGTATCTGATGGACTGTGTTTTGCTATAGATACATTTTCCTGCTACCTGTGTGTCGAGATAAATTAAAAATAAAATCAACTCTGCACTATAATATGAAAAAAATTGATTGGTGTCGGTGTGTTGCGGCCGCTGCTGCCGCCGCTACTGCTACTGCCTGTTGCTTTGGAATAATAATAATGAAAATAATAAATAGAGAGGACTTGGTCCAGAGCGAAGAGGTGGTCCGATGAGGGGGCTCTAAGGAAGAAGCCGGAGTGAAAAAAAAATCCCACCAAGCCAGAAAAACAAGACAAGCTTAAAATTAGTTAGCATCGCACTTAGGAACACACAAACGTCTAGTAGAGGTACTTGTTCGCACTCCTCGGTGTGTTCTAGATACTTTTTGTTCTTGTTGTTGTTTTTCTTAATTTTGTTTTAATTTTATTTTTTTGTTTTTTGTATAATTTTTGTTGTTCCTGTGTATTTAAGTGGACAACGAAAAGATATTTTTATATGCAACGACATGTTGTTGTTGGTCGCGGGTATGGGGATGGGGATGGCTTTGGGGATGTGGATGTGGATGTGGATGCGATGCGGTGTGTTGCTGGTAGGGCCTTCGATTAGTTCCCTGTGAGGCTTTTGCTGCTGATGATGCTCTTGTGATCTTGTTTTGCAGAGTTCTATTTTTTTTGTTAAATGATGGCTTTTTGTTTATGAATTAAAGTGAAGGGAATTTGAATTAATGCAATCAGGTTTAGTTTTTTTTTCTTGTTTTTGTTGTTGTTGCTGTTGGTTGCTTCTGGTAGTTCTGCTAAACATGTGTGCTGATTTTTAATTTGTTTCCTAGAAAAAAAACCAACACAATGAGGAAAATAATGTTATTATAATCAACTAAAGAAAAAAAAGGGAGAAGGGGAACAAATTGATTAGGTGGAATGAATATGTATGAGTACCACCAAAGAAATTTAATGAACATTAAATTAAAAGTGGTTTACGGTGATTTAAAGATGTTGATGTAAAGATCTTGGGAATTAATTTTGACGTAATTTATAAGTTTACGCAATGAAGAACCATGAAATAGAATTAAACCGAGGGTAAAGCTAATTTCTCAGGTATACCTACATAGCTGCGAACTTTAAGATCTTGCTGTCAGATTTGATTGTTCCCTTTGTAATATAAAAAAATATGTTGTGAAGAGTTCCAGAATAACCAAACTGACCAAGGTTCCGATGCTATTTAAACTCATTCTTAGGTTTAAAACAGCTAAAGGTACTTGGGCGGCAGGGAGGTTCTAGCACATATGCAATCATAATACAATAATCCCTTTCAATGCTTCAAAAATTAACAAATTTGAGCGGAAACAGTTCGTTGAGAACGCGGGCCTTATGACTCACAATTCTTAATTATTATTTTTTTTTTTTGAAAAGGACTTTTTATAACAAGAGATATTTTTGAAGGATTTGTCCCTTCCTCGCCAGGGGCAGTACTTCTGAGAAAAAAAACAAACAATTTTTTTGCTCCGAACCAAAACCCAGAACTCCGGAGTGGCATTACTTCATCAAGGACTAAATTAGGTATTGCCAATTTAACGTCGATTGCAATACGGAATTTTTATTTTTTTATTGCCTATTGGTACTTTTTAGATTCTAGTAATGTTAAGTGTATTAACTGAGTTTTCGTTGAATCAATGAAAGATTCTTTGGTCTAGTGAACAATTTCCTTTAAGAAACCTATTTAATCAAAGTGTACGTATACACAATTTTCCTAATGCGAATAATTAGCAGAATGTTTTTTTCCAATTTTCTCACAATTATAGGAATTTGAATCTTTAAGGCCAAATAAATACTATTTTTGAATAAGACATAAAACCTAACTTAAAATGAGTTTTTGCATTTTATTTATTCATGTTTCGACTTTAAAAATATGATTTTATAAAAAAATCTTCAGAACTGCTTCAGAGTTAGGCGTTCTTTTCATAACCACGCCCCTGCAAAAGCTTAGCACTCTATTTGATGATAGGACTTTTGCTATTTTAGTTGCAGAACTAATAAAATGCACGACTGGATCGCACGAACTTGCTCTTATGTAAAAGTACTTTGGAATTTAAAATACATTTTATAAATATAAAACATGGATTTAATAAAATAAAAATGTTCAAATGCATGGAATTGCCGTCTTATTTACGGAAAAGTATGAATTTATGCAAATAAAGTTTAAAAATCGTTTTATTATTGAAGTAATTTTTTATATATAACAAATTTCTTTCAATTTTTTCTAGAACAACATTTGGAATGCAAATTTTAAGTGCTAAGTAATATAAATTTTAGGAAATAATTTCAAAAAATAATCGTTCATACGTTTTCAAGATATTGATTTTTCAAAAAATAAATTGGATTTTTTTTTTCAAAAAACAAAAAAAATATTTTTGCGAATATTTTTATATACAATATTATTTTAAATGTAAGGGGCCTCCTGGTGAAAAATTTCGGTTAAAATCCTTAGAGCCGTTAATGAGAAAGTTGAAAATCAAAAAAAACGGTTCTATGACAGGTAACATTAATAACATTTTGCCCCAAATTTTTTTTTACCAAAATGTAGTCCATATCCATAATATCTAACTCAATTTTTTGTATCAAAATCGCTAGAGACGTTTTCAAGCTAAATAAGATTTTACAATACGGGTGTAGGGGGGTAGGTACCGTTAATTTTGGAGCTAAAAAAAACTTTCAATTTCCTCTTTAGGGAATAACCGAAGACCCTTAACTACCGCGATTGAAGAACATATGTATATAGGTCTAATGGCTAAGGCTGTAGGGAGAGGTACAGACATACAGACACACTGAAACATGTTTTTTGTGTAGGTACTAAATTTTCCTTAAAACTTTTATAAACAAAATTGATATGCAAATTGTTAGTATTCAATAAAAAACATTTTAAAACGTAATTTTAAAATTTATTCGTGTATCCGTTTTCAAGATATTGAATTTAAAAAAAAAAAATTTATTAAATTTTTGAAAATCCAAAAACTATTTTTTCGAAAAAAAATTTAGATTATATTTTTTAAAATGCAAAGGAGCTTCTGCATAAAAATTTTAGTTAAAATCGATGAGCCATTGATGAGAAATTTGAAAATAAAAAAAAACCGTTCTGACAGGTACCGTTAATAACGTTTCCCCCCAAAATTTTTTTTACCAAAATGTAGTTAATAATATCACACCTAATTTTTTTTTATCAAAATCGTTTTAGCCGTTTTCGAGATAAATAATATTGTATAGGTTGACTATTATTATACTACTTAATACTACTACTACTACTTAATACTACTTTATATAAAGATACTATATGTTCCTTGATGTTGCCCCCGAGGACCTCAAGTCTTAAAAAACTAAACTTATATTGCTACTGCAATATATTTTTATACCACTGCTAGCTGCTACTGGTTGAACGCACTGCAAAAGACAACAACAACAGAAAAAAAAACTTGCAACAAAATGGTTTTAGAATGCCTAACATCAATATTGCAACTCTGCTGGTATCCTAAAACGAAACGATATCTAAGTATCTTTTCCCATGTAGGTGGTAGATAAATACATTTTTTTTATATATATTTTTTTTTTATAAATTAATGCAACAAGTTTTACGAAAATAGTTCTCTCCTTAGTCAATAATGTTCGGTGCGATCGATGGTTGTTTTTGTCGTTCGGTGCACCCGCCGCGCGGTGCGGGACAAATATATCGACAAGCGATCATACATGCAAACAAAACTAAAATCAGTTTTAACTTATAGTCTGAGTGTTTTGTGTTGAATTTATTTTATATTTGTGCATTAGACCAGTTTATACCAGTCAGTTGGAAAATAAATATAAATACCTATGCGTTTAATATACAACATATGGCAGCACTTTCAATATTATTACTTCCAGAAATACATTACTGAAATATTTATACTTATTCTTCCACTGAAGTGTATAAACTGAAATCACAAAAACTGGTAATAAGATATTAGATCTGATTTACTTAGCAAACAAAGGTGTTTGGAAAGCCTAAATTGCACACATTGAAAGTCACGTCTTCAAAACCTCAATCATTGTCCTGCAGTAAAACTAACAAAAACACAATTTGCATTGAGGTTTCAGGAAAAAAATGGAAACAATTTGATAGTTGAAAACCTGAAGTTACTTAAGAATGTTCCAGGCAATGATGGGTTACTTGTCTTGTTCAACAACTGCAATAAACGAGTGCTTTTGAAGACTGATAATGGCTTTGAAGAACGCTGTGATCGATTGCAACGTGTAAAATCTGAAATACTCGTAATATGAAAATATAGTTATTTAAGACAGGTTGCTATGAAAAAATACGGAGCCAGCTTATTAGGAGACTATTACACTTGTATGAATATCAAAGGTGTTCAGTGTGTTTTTCGCCAAAAACAGGTTTAGAGATTTACTCCAAGAAGCCTAAGTTTTTTCGGTGGCGAAGTTGGGTGGAGGAGAGTGAGTTTATTTGAGTTGGAATGGTTTGGTATATAGAAGGGAATAATTTCCATAGAACAAACGTATCCATACTTCATATTTGCAGTTGTTGCTGTAGCTGTACGAGGAGTATATAACCAATTTTTAAACGTGTTATTAAGGTATCAAGTTTGATCAATTTTAATCGATCTTCATTAAAGATGAAGATCATGTCACCAATGAGGAGTACGCTTACTCAGCTTCAATTCTATTGCAATGAGTGTAAGGAATTGCTGTGCAAAACTAGACTGAATGGTATATTCGAGGAGGTCACTTAAAAAGGTATTGTAAATGCAACGAGCAACATGAATTAGTCAAAGTTTTAGAAACCGAGTGAGAAAATAGAATTGTTTATAATTTACTGACAATGCATTAAATGGAAGTTTGACAAACTCTCAAAAATAATTTCCAGGTCTTGAATAGATAAAACTAGAAAATGTTAGGGTCACAACGTTTACGAAAAACTTTCTGGATTCAAAGATATGATTGGCAAATGATATTGTCAACTTGGTTTATTGGTTAGACAAAGATAAAAGGGCAGAAGTAACTCGTTAGAGCCGGGTTTCCCAAAGTGTGCTCCACGGAGCACTTGGTGCTCCGCAAAGAATATCCAAGTGCTCCGCGAAAAGATTTGAAAAAATATAAAACTAACTAGTTACTAGTCTGTCAAGTAACTAGTTAGTTTTGAGCTTCTGAACTTGTAATTTTGATCGCAGCAGTCGAATTTGAAATTCATATTTAAAAAAAAGTCAACATTATATAGGTACCTACAAAGAAATATCAAACAATTTTTTTTTTCAACGGCAGCCCTAGTACGAGTAGGCGTAGCCCTACAGGGAATCAATCGAATACCGAGAAAAAACAAGAAGAAGTATACTTTTGTAGTTATAAGGTGCAAAAGCAAACCGACTGATTTCTTCGAAAGAAAGTACGCTGAACTTACCAAATCTCAAACAATTATTACTAATCACTCAAAGACAGTGAACGAAAATGCGTTGATGGCGTCCTAGTTGACACCGTTCCTTTGTCAAATAACACAAGCTACTTTAATTTTACGAATAAAAGTCACAAAATTTGCGCTGCAAATGGATGAATCAACGGATATTGCAGGGTTGGCTATTTTAATAGTATTTGTGCACTACCAATGCCTACAGTCCTTTCAAGAAGATCTGCTTTTCTGCAATCCGTTGACAACTACTACAACTGGTGCTGACATTTATCGTTTGATTGACAATTTCTTTATTGTGAATGACATACAATGGGTTAACTGCGTGGAGTATGCACGGACGGTGCCAAGGCCATGACTGGAAAAACGTCCGGTGCAATCCAAAGAGTAAAGCAAATTGTTAGAAGATGCACCATAAGCCATTGCGTTCTACACCGCCATGCCCTTGCAATGAAAAAATGCCGGTCTCCCTTAAAGAGGTGTTGGACGAAAGCGTGAAAATAATTAACTTTATTAAATCACGGCCAAAGAATACAAGGCTTTTTAAAGTGTTGTGTGATGACATGGATAGTCTACATACGTCTTTACTTCTTTACTTCTTCACGCAAAAGTAGGGTGGCTTTCTCGCCGAAAAACACTGACACGGCTTTTCGAAATGAGAGCTGAAGTTAGAACCCTCCTTTACTTCAACTTTGTCTTGGGCGACATGTTGTGAAATGAGCGTTGGCTATTGAAATTGACGTATCTGTCAGATATATTTAAAAAAATAATTGATTTGAGTGTATCACTTCAGGGAAAGGCAATAATGGATGCCAGTGACAAAGTAGAAGCATTTAAAATAAAATCCATAAAAAAATCTATAAAAAATCGAAACCGCTTCCCAATGCTCAAAGAATTTAAAGAAGAAACAGATTTGGACATTCCCAACGATATTTTAAATGAGTTTCATATCCACCTACTGGGTTTGCTGGATAGCTTCTTCCACTATTTTCCAGAAGAATTCCACATAAACATTAAGGAAAACGTGTGGGTTATATGTCATGGCCTTTTATTTTATAAATTTTAATATCAGGACATGAAGAATCTCAACTGCTTAAAAACATATGCATCTCAAAAAGACATTTATTAACTATAAATAAAAATTTCTCTCATTTAAAAAAAATTACAAGTTAAGCTCGAAATAGTTTTGAGATATACAAGATGTTATCGAAGTCGCACTTTCCCATAATTCCTTGAGGCCTTAATATCATATTAAATTTTGTTCTGTGCTCTACTAATGAGGTTAAGAAAAGTTTGAATATAAAGATTAAAATGGCGTTTTTTTCAATCAACCAAAGCCTGTTTTTTTTTAGTATATACAGGTATAAAAATGTCATGCGTCAAGAAAATACTAACTAGAAGCTGCATGCAAAGCTTAGACATTTATCAACGAAAATGAGTCACCATCGATTCTGCTAAATATATAGTAAATCCTCCTCCTTCAATCAGACATATATGTAAATATGTATAAGCCATGCAGAACTGATTTGTTAAAAAAAATGTAAGCTTATGCAAGACAAATTTTAATAAATCAATCTATCGATCTATATAGTAAATCTTCGGGAAATTACTTTTATTACATAAACCCAGATCAAATTCCAATTGATCTCCTTTGTATGATTCCAAGTGTTCGAAGAAGTGCTAAAAACTATTATTTATGAAAAATTTAATACACAATCATGTCATAACCTTCTGAAAACTTCCGCAAGAATAGCTGAAAATGTTTCAAAAAACTGTTTTCAATTTGGTTACATTATGTTAATATCTTCATTTGCAACCTTACGTCCCCGACTATAAGTTTTGCCTCTGAAACAATCTTTCGATGCCTTGTTGTTTATGAAACAAGTTTCCAAATTTGGTACTAAGCTTAAAAAGATATAAATATCATTTATGATATTCAACAGCGCGGTAAAAGATACTCTTTAAAGTTGTTAGATACAAAATTCCATTCACTTATTTTAATTACTTTAATGAACTGTTGTGTTAAGGAAATAATAATAAATTGCATTAAAATAACGTTTTTGATTCAAAATATAAGTAAAACAAACTGAGTAATAAAATATGCAAATTTAAAATACTCTTTATTCGGCAATAATTGCTACGAATATAATTATATTCAATCATCAATTAGTTTAAATTAAAACAAAAATAAAAAAATACTTAAAAGCAAAATTTACTGGACAAAGTCTAAAGTAAAATATATAATAAAAGATCGTTGTATCAAAATCACAATCTTTGATTTTAAATTTATTCGAACTGTGTGGTGATTGTTTTTTTTTTTTTTTTTTTTTTGGTTAAAATTATTTTGTTTTGTATTTAAATAATTCAGCATAGGTAATATTTCTTTCTTTATATTATATTTAAATTTTTTTTGAGAAGATATTTGTGTATTTTATCTTCGATACGTGTTCTCAATTAAGAGCGCTTAAACTATTAAAATATGTTTAGATCGATTAAGATAAGAACAATAAATATTCAAAAAATTTATAGACATTTATTTAAGATTTATAGAAAATCAAATTCAATACAAACGAATAAACGAAAAAAAAAAACGATATAAAAACCACAACAAAATTAAAAATTCAAATCAGTTGGAGAAAAACTAAGGCGGTTGACATTTTGATAATAAATTGTCACTTGGAAAAAAATGGTTAATGATTTTTATCTTATTTTTGTGTTATTTTTTTATTCTCTTCGATATTCTTTTATTATTCTGTTGCTATGTTCGAGTTAACACCTCCTTTAAATTTGCCTATATGGCTGGATGTGAAGGTTTGTCAGACGAAAGAGATTAATATTGTTCGATTAAGTTCAAACTTAATGCCATTGAGATTTATTATGTATAATTATGTTTGTTAAGAGAACTTGATTTATTTGAAGTTTTTGAATTTTAAGTTAGATGCCACGCGTTTATTCCATATGGAAATAAAGTGTGGCTTTCTTTTTTATATTTTGTCAAGTATGAGATAAGATAGCTCAGAGGAAACCAGATAGCCTTTTAGAATATTGTCAATGATCTGCCGAAATGAAATATTTTTTTTTTTGGCGTTATTGGAGTTGAGAATTTGTATTAAGAATTATCTTTCGAACTGTGTTTTGGGTATAGACCAAATAAAGACAAAATTTAAATATCCACCTTTTAGGCATCACTTTCAAGTATTAGGTGGAATTATAATATCACGACCTTAGGGGTCTTCAAAACATTAATGGCATTTGATAATAATGCTCTGGTGCATAACCGCCTAAATTAAATATAGTAGAAGACTCCATACGGCCAAATTCAATTAAACGGCATAATCAGCACTTTGTTTAAGGTTTTTTAAGATTTTAAAAATTGTGTTTTTATAAAAACATATATTTATAGATATTATATTAGAGAAAAATGTTTTCAAAAATATGAAATTTAATTCTTATCTCGCTTAAAGAATTCCTAAACATTTTTACCTAAAAAAAGAGTGGCGTTTGATTCCAGAAACAAAAATAAATCTTTGCATATTAAATTTTAAAAATCGTTGCACAGGTTTTTAAAAAATGATTTTCTTATAGAAACATGTATAACATTTTGTAAACATTTTTAAGAAAACAATTTGGTCCACCAATTTTAAATATTTACGAATGCCCAGAAACATTAGAGTTTCAAAATAAATATCAGCAATCAGTTCTTTAAACATATATTTCTGGATATAATTTTTAAAAATAATTTTAAAATCCCAAAAAAGTTTTTAATACTTATTGATTCAGAAAAAATCTAATTAGTTAGTGTTTTTTTTTTCTCTTGGCATTTTTTTTCAAAATAATTTCATCTTTTATACCTTGTGCATTATCTCTTATGTTGAAGTACCATATGAAAAAAAAATTATTCAACTTTATTGTTACCAAATAAGTTCTGATATTTCTATGAAATAAAATATGTTTTAAAAAATTCAATATTCCGAAAACGGGTAGATATGTTTCTTAAGTCAATATCAATCAATTTAATAAAAATTTATAATCTTAACTTTTATTTGGCTAAGAATTTTGAGCTCATAACATTATTATTTCAAATGTATTTGAAAGAGTTTGGCATAAGGCTCTCTAATCAAAAATGCGTTCATTTGGTATTGAACAATCTCATCTTCCTTAAATTATAAAAAACCTTTTGAAACCGTCTGAAATTCATAAAATAAATACTGGTGTGCCACATGGCTCCGTTTTGTCTCCGACACTCTTTTTCATATTCATCAATGATCTTTTGTTTGAAATTTCTGGTTCATTAAATTGTTTTTCTGGCGATAGTTCTTTCAGCTTCTCATTTTCGTTTCTAGATTCACGTGCTTTTTTGTTTTTTTTATAATCGGCGCACACTCAAGGGGTTTTTTTATACCCTTAATATACCAGAGACACAGTGTGAGCATTGTCCTTTGGATATGAATTAAGAACGGCAGTGTATTATAAGCTCATTAAAATTCTGATCTCGATAGCATTGTCAATTTAGGAACCAAAAACCACTTAGAATTAAATGATTCAAAAACTCAAAAAACTGTCTATGAGGGCATCACTTAAATTATACATAGGGAGCAGCTCTCAGTTCAGCCAAAACCGCTGCTAATTGTTTAGGTTTCCTTCGACGTTACAAGAAATTTTTCATCCCTTCTGATTTGGCTGTAATGTATAAGGCCTATTTTCGTGCAGAGCTCCAGTAAAATTCCCACATTTAGGTAGGTGCTCCAATAACTTGAGTCTCTTGGATACAATCAAAAAAAAAATTTAATTTAAAAAAATTTTAATTTTGAAGAGTGTGGATGTAGATAAATGTCAATTAATACGAAATTTTTTAGTAAGGAATTGGTTTTGGGCTGAAAGCAGAAAAATTCGAAATTAATATTTTTGTTTGACACAATTGTTTTAGATAATTAATTATGGTTTGGTTTTATTCAATTTTTCTCAACTTTCATAACATCTGTCGACTGAGTTTCAGACACGAAATTTTTCACTCTCATAATTTATTCTGTCATTAAAAGAGAGGGTGGAGTTAACTTTTGGGAAGACGAAAAAAGTTGGACTCGCCATTCTGTCTGTCTTGTAACTTGGTGGATATCATTTTTAAATTACCCCCTCCCCCTCACAAGTGTTTATCTTTTTTCTTAAGACCAAAAATAACGGTACCTGCAATACAAATTTTTTTCGAAATTTTATAAAATATGTCTGTCTGTCTGTCTGTCTGTCGGTTCGACTACAGCCTAAACGGCTCGGCCGATTTTCTTCAAACTTGGTAGATATGGGTTTTTATTTTTCCTCCCCTGACGTTTTTTTTTTGTTTTTTTTTAGGACCAAAAATAACGGTACCTGCCATACGATTTTTTTTCAAAATTTTATAAATATTTTTTTTCTCAAAAACTGTCCCACAGAATTTTTTAAAAAAAATTCATAAAATTTCATTTGGTTAAAACTAGCTAATGGTTGAAAAAAATTTTACAAAAAATTGTTATTTTTGGTAGCCCCCCTGGGTCCATTTTTTTTGTTTTTGATTTTCTCGAAAACGGTACAGCTGATTTAAATCATTTTTTTTATGCTAAAGCTCCTCCAAAGTGTAAATATTATTGCATATTCAAATTTTCAATTTTTAATTTTTTGGATTTTTAAAAAAAAAATCAAAATTTTTGTTTGGAAACTCAATATTTCGAAAACCCCATGCCCGATTTTTTTCAAACTTGACAAAAAAAAGTTTCTTAACATAATCTATAAGATTTAAGAAAAAAAAATTTGTTTCATCTAACACTAACGGTACCTTCCATACAAATTTTAAAAAATGGTTTTCGAAAATCGTATTTTTCTCGAAAACGGTTCCGAGAATTTTGCTAAAATTTTTTTTCTTTTAATTAATCTTTACGATCTATAATTTAATAGAAAAAAATTTTAAATCTAGATATTACTGACTGTACCTACCATAGAACGATTTTTTCGAATTTTGAATTTCTCATTATCGACATAACGGATTTTAATGAAAATTTTTATAAAAAAGCTCCAAAAAAGTTTAAAGAACATTGCATTTAAAAACTTAAGAAAAAATATTTTTTTCAATTTTTAGAAAAAAAAGTCGTTTTTTTTTTTTTGAAAAATTCGATATCTCAAGAACGGCTTTATATTTTTCTTGGAAGTTTAACTCTCATTCGTACAATAAGAAAAACTTAAGGTTGGTGTACCAATTTTTGTTTTTTAAATGTTTTAAAAATTTTGTGCATAAAAGCTTATTTTTTTAAGGAACCACTACAATGACTTATAATTTTTGTTCTTGCATAAATCCATATTTGCATAGCATTCTGTTTTTATCTCTTATGTACTACTAAAAGAATTTAAAAAATTCATTTCATCCTTATGAACAGTTTTCTTTAATAACATTCGTTTTTAAAATTCCTAGTCTATTACATAGGAGCAAGTTCGTGCGACCCAGTCGTGCATTTTATTTTGTTTTTCATTTGCTCAAAAACGGTACATCCGATTTTGATAATTTTTTGTGTGTTGAAGCTCTCTTACAGTTTGGATATTAACGTGCATTAAAATTTTCCAAAACTATTTTTTTGAATTTTTAACCCTAGAAAGGTAATCATATTTTTTAGTACGTTAAAGGTAATCATTCGTCGAATCGACGAAGTAAAATTTAAATGCAATTTTTTCGAAAAGTTATTAACAAATTCTTGTAGATGTTAATAATTTATTTTTATCAAACCTTTCTTTTAATAAAAACACACTTTTCATTTTATTTTTTTAGATTTGTGACTTTTTATTCTCCTTAAAGATCTATGAAGAATCTATGAGAAATTTTAAAAAGCAAAAATGATGTTCGTCTAATCGACGAAGATTACCTTTCTAGGGTTAAAAACAAAATGTTAAAACATATGCATCCAAAATGTTCGTCTTAAAGGTTCTTTTAGCTAGAACCAACATCTTGAAATACGGCAGAATTTTTATCAACAAAAAATAAATTTGAGGCGCAACAAATCATAGAACATCACGGTCTAGAGAAATTCAACTTATTTTGATTGAAGGCTTTTTAAAGTAGAACTACGAGTATGACCTCTAAACTATATTTGACTTCGACACCAACCCGAAAAACCTACACAAATTTTTCTTCAAATTAAAATTAATTTTGGAAACAAAATTTTCAATTGGTACTGGGTCTTAATTTAAAGAAGGCTTTTGTTAAAAATAAATTATAATATCTCTGACGATCCTAGCCCAAGAAACATTTTTAGCTGTATTAATGCTTGAAAAGCGCTTTCAGAGCTCATCTTAAAGCTCGTTTATTCAAAAACACGCTCTAGATGCGCCTTTAGAGCAAACATGGAGCCCACTTGCAGCTGATTCATTGAGTTTGAGAGCACTTTTTAGCTCCTTAATAGTGCTTGTAAGTATGTTTTGTCAGCTAAAAGCTTTAATACGAGTATACACTCTAAAACTGCCATAGAGCCGCGTGCTTTTACGTGGAGTTATAAACTATATTTTCTATTAGTATTAGTAAATACAAATCATACTATTGAACAAGAAAAGAAATTATTATTTGTATTGGTAAGTCATCTTAGCATCAAAACTTATTTACATAGAACAATGAGTAAAGGTTATAATTAAAACCCATAATACGTTCAATGTGGGGTGATTTCTAAGTGCGATTTCATTTTTATCAGAAATGTTGATATTGTACTTCGAAATATTACAACGCCCTTCTTAAATAATTTGTTTTAAGTGGATAGTAAATTTTTTTTATTTTAGTTTTGAACTTGAGAAAAAAATATTTATTTGGCTCGTGCAATTTTTTGGATAAGGTTTCTGTGTTTTTCATGATTCTTTTCAAAATGCAGATATCACAACACTGTAAATAGTTTTCTTTTTCCGTTTTATAAAAATTCCTAAATATTCGCCATTTTCTTAAACATGCATGAAGACATAGCTTGCAGCTCTTAAATAACATTTTAAAAAATTCTTTTGCTGTTAAAGAGCTATTTTAAATGGTGCAGTATCAAAATGCTTATATGCTTTCCGACAGCTGATAAAAAAATTATTATGGAGCAAATTTATCGAGCAGAAAGCTTTTAAACGTAACACTGCTAAAGATTGTTAAGAAACTATATTATAGAGCTAGATTTTTAAATTCGTTTACCAAGAGCTGCCATCTTTTTTGAAATAGAGCTAGGGCCTTGCATTTAACTCTCTCAGAGCTATTTAAGAACATTTAAATAACATTTAGCTCCAACGATGTTACTTGGGAGTGATCTAAGAAATTTCGAAATTCACTGTCTCAAACACTTCATTGCTAGCTCCAAATGGTTTAAGGAGTAAAGGTGATCTTTTGGAATCCTGTGGTATCACAACGGACCAAATATTGGTCTAAGTGTGTTGGCTTTTCCGGCCAGCAGCCACCTTAACCTAACCTAACATAACCTCTACCGACTAAAAATGCTTTTCGAAAGTGTGACTATAAGCATAATGTCACAATTTTGACAAATTTAACGAAATATTTTTTAAAGATAAAAAAATTATATTCATTTAGCTGTTTAAAAACTTTAAACAAGATTTCTCAATATTTTTGTGAAATTAATATTGAGGAAGATAGAAATCGGTGAAATCTCATTTTTCTGGACTAGTCAATAAAAGTAATGTATTAATGCAATGTAATGTAACACTGATTTCTGACACTTATTTTTCAATTTTGCTTTCTGTAAAATTTCTCTTGTTTCAATATTTAAAATTCTGTATGTAGTAAATCATTAAATTTATTATATTCAAAGTATAAAGGTTTAAAATTAATAAATTTATTTTTTTTTCTTCTAGGATGTTTACTGGATTTAATTATAATTGTGACTTCAATAAATAAGAAGGTAAGCACAAATATTATACTAGCTATTAAATGTTTTACAGAAGACCCATTCCATTGGTATAATTTTTTAATAAGAAATTTTAAGTGACCTGTTGAAGTATTTGTCACTTCCTTGCAATACTCCTGAAAAAGTGTTTATGTGGCAGCGGCTGGAAAACAAGCCCAGACCTTCGGCATAGCAGTTCAACATCCTATTTTATATTTCTGCAATTATGTAATATGTATATATGTGTGTATACTTGGAAATACACAACAATCATGTGTTGAACTTTCAAATTACAACATCTCAAAGACCATAAATATTAATTATGATCCTATTCGTTTCAGTGCAGTAAAAAAATATATTCTATTCTTTCGCTAAAAGAAATTTTAAATTTTGCTGATTTTTGTTTTCCCTATGCTATATCGCATTTCCAAAATAAAAAAAAAAGTCTCTGCTAGGTTCAAAATTCACACAAAATTTTCGCCGAATCAAACGTTACAATTTTGAGTGCATTTTTTTAGTTAAATCGTAAACTTCTTTTTACTTACGATAACTTGGTAGTTACTAAGAATGTAGACTGTGTTTTCCATTCATAAATAAAATAGAGTTACAAAGTAAAAGGTTTTGTCAATTAACCCAAAAATTTAAATTTATTTAACAATAAAAAATCAAAATGAAGGTTTTTATAATACAAATTCTATATACTACTGAAATAAATCAGCCAAGTAGAAGGCTTAGCACTATTAATGGACTTGTTGAATTATTGAGTCAAAATAACTTTTTTGGCTTTTAGTCCACAAAAATTGGCGTTTCGTCCCGGCGATCTCACATGGACTCAGCAGTTGACTCTGAGGATCTTGTCAATAAGCAATTTTTGTTAAATTCAGTTCATCTTACATCGATTTTTTGACAAAAATCCAATGTGAACTATACCCAAACAAAATTAAAATTGTAATCATTAACGTTGAAAGATTTTGCCCAAAAAAATCAAAAAGCTAGGTAAAATTTCCTGAAAATGGTTATAAATGGTAGCCCCCGTAGAAGATTTTTTTTTTTGGATTTTGTCAGAAACGGTCATTTTTTTATGCTTTAGCTCCCCAAAAGTGTGGATAGTATTGTGTATTAAAATTTTCCAAAAATATTTTTTTGGATTTAAAAAAAAATTAAAAACTTTTTTTTTTTCAAAACTCAATATTTCAAAAATTTCAAGCTCCTTTTTTTTAAACTCGACAATCAAAAGTTTTCCAGATAGAAAAAAAATATTTTATTTATAAGATAAACGGTACCCAGCATACAAAATGTTAAAAAATGATTTTCGAAAATCATATTTTTCTCGAAATCGGCGCCTAGAATTTTGATAAAATTATTTTTCTTTCGATCAATTCCTATGATCTATAATTCCTTAAAACAATTTTGAAATTAAGATAATTCTGCGTGTAGCTGCCATGGAACTATTTTTTGTTTTTCAAATTTTGCATTTCTAAGTATCGACATAATGGATTTTAATGACATTTCTAATAGAGAAGCGTCCAAAAAGTTTGAAAAACATTGGCGCAAAATTTTAATTGAATTAGTACGAAGCTAAAGCTGTTTTAGTTTGATACTAGGTTAAAACAACGAATTTGCAAATCTTAATCGAATATCTACTTTATTTTTTTAGTATCGTGCTAGATTCATTTATGACTCTTTGACATTTGCAAACATCAAAAAAGGTTCGTGTACTTACTTTTTTACACGAAATGTCATTGTGTTAGGTATGTTCAGAAGCAATTTATTAAGAAAATTCTTGTAGTACGATACTAGTTAGAAAATGTTTAAAATTAAGAATGAGTTAGTAAACTAATATAAAGTTAGCAATTTGTTAAGCAGTCTCATACTATCATACTTATACTTTAATAATAATAAATGTCATTGAATTGAATCTTAATGTCAGAAAACTATAAGCAATTCTAGGAGAATTCTTGCAAATTTATTCGTTCTTCAAGCTTATTACCTATTTTCAATTTTCAATTAGGGAAAATGGCCTAAAATGGCCCACTAAGTTAAAATGGCTCTCTTGCTAGAAAGTGTAGAATCGAACAGAATTAGAAGGTTTTGGTAACACAATTCTTTAGTTTATCTGGCATCATCGACATATGGGTGATTCTACAAACGATGGAATTTTCGGTGGCCCAAGAAATATTTTAAAATCCGTTCAATTATTTAATCTGATTTTTTTATAAAATTAAATCTTGTTGATATCTACCTGGCCTAACAATATTATTAGGTTGACCTTATTTTATCTTGCTCAAAAAATTCTTCAAAGTGTCTGATTCTCAGTCCCCTGACGTGTCTCCAGTGCGTTTTCGCAAAGAAAAATTATTACCGTTCTCTTATTTCAGGTCTCATACTTAGATGAATTGCGCCAAAGTTACAAAGTTACGGAAAATAATACATCTTTTTTTTTTTATAATCTACACGCGCTCAAGGGATTTTGATTACCCTTTAAATGTATCAACACAGCGCGGGCGTGAAGTTAGGGAAGAGAAAGAAGGAAGGGAAAGATGTGTAGCACGATGTTCTGAGTAATTTATTTTATTACAAAAAAACTTACTTAAACTTTGTCCCCCGCATTTCATATCAGTCCCCTGGAATATTGAAACGGTCGAAAAAATCAAAAACTAGGATATCGATCGAGTTTCCAGTAGTGGCAGTTTGAAGTACCAAGTCTCCTCACAATAAATTCGTGGTGCAAATCGATTCTGTTTCTTATAATAGTATTGTGAAAAAGACATTTGTGCAAGAAGTCGTGGATTGTCCCTTTCGATTATCAGTCCTCTGGTGAGGTTTTACAAAACAAATTTGTATGTAAGAAGGCATATTTGCTAGAAGTATAGTATAGGTTTAATAAAACTGTAATATTATATATATATTTTTATTTTTCAAAGTAAAACCTTAATATGTACCTTTTTTGCGCAAAAACCATGAAAAACCTCAGTCCCCTGGTTAATAAATGAGCAAATGATATTTTATTCAGAAATCTGAGAAATTTTTAGTTATATTGAACTTTGAACTTCATTGCGAAATATTTTTAAAATTTTTAAAAAGAATATAATTTATTTTAAATTGATTCTTAGAAAAAAATATATTTAATTATAATATATTATGTTCTCTTAATAAAATGCTAAATATATTTATTTACCATGAATTTTTATGTTTATGAAGAATAATTAAATTTAATTTCTATATTTGGGCGATTCCATTATAGCGGGTGCAACATTTAGACTCATTTAAAGTACATTTAATAATAAAATAAGCAAAATATTTAATGACATTATTACTTGAAGGCATACATTTTCACCTATTTATATTTAATCCATTTAGAATTCTAAAATATAATAAATAATTTGGCAGAATAATGGTTTCAAAGTGCGATCGCGGGTGCAACTGAATCGGCCCGACTTTTCTAGATCATAGTACAAAAAACACAAATTCTGTTAATTGTGAAACATTTATCATGCTATTCTTACATATAGTGAACGACGTTGATTCAATTAACTAAATAAATAAAAATAAAGATAAAAAATAAAAGTAAGCAACGAAATATTAACTTTTAAATCAATCGCGGGTGCAACATCAAATTATCGCGGGTGCAACGCGTCTAACTTAAATTAGTAAACTGGTTTAAAAAACTGGAAAAAATATAAAATAAGGCACATGTGTAACAAGTCAGTACCCTTCTCTATTAATTATAATTTTCTTTTTTTCAAATACTTCAATATTTTTTCGAAAATACATACATATACGAGTATGTATGTCAGAAGTACTCCATCTTCATCGATATCGGTTAAGGATAACCCCACATAACGATATTGTGATATTGCAGCCTACCTGGTGCAAGAAGGTACAAACCTGCGGAAAGGACTTTTGGAAATACTGCTGCTGTAAAAACAGAACGGTATTTTAGAGCATGAATCTACTGGTAATATAGGGGGCTCAAAAGACCCTGTTGGAGATTTAGAATTTAATGCTTCGTCTTCTGACTCAATAAAAACATCGAAAACTTAACTTCACGAATGCTCATGGTCATTGTACTCTTCTCGATTCTTAACTTCCGACTTAATCGATTTCACATCTTTTATACCCGGCACTTGTCTGCTAATATTATCCCTTTTATAGAAATCATCTGTCATCCTTCAGTTTTTTAGACATTGCTTTGGTGGAACCAGTTTTTTTTTTAAATACATTTTTTAACACGTCAACTACGTTAGTGGCACTCTTTGGGCGATTACGTTTCACTTGTGCGACTTTTTCAGTCTACAGGGACTGATGTAATGAGTGCCTGCCTTTTTTTGTGTTGACTGCATTTTTTCGTTTTGTCTGATTCTGGTCAGAATTTTAAAATTTGTATCTGCCTTCATTTTCCCTTTCAATACATCTCTCCACATTAAATTTCTACGTCCTTTTTCTGCATGAAGCTCAGCATATTTGTGAATTTTTTGTCAATTTTCTGTAAAGCAGTCTCTTTTTCTTGTTTCACTTCCATTTAACCATATATTTTCATACAAAAAAGAACTAATTTTATTATATTACATAATTAAAAAAATAACGTGAACACAAGAAATTATTATTCGAAGCATATTTTATCAATAAAATACAATAAATCACGTTATAATGTTAGTAGTCAATAAGTTGCACCCGCGATCTTAATATTGGGATCGCGGGTGCAACCAATTTAAATCAACGTTTTTTGTCGTTCAACGTACAATATATTCCTAATAACGACTGATTTAATTTTAGTTTTGTTTTCTTCTTACTTTTAGAAAGTTTCAAAACGCTAGCACTTTATTTCTGCCAAAAAAGTAAACTTTTATATCTTTTATATCGCGGGTGCAACAAACTTACAATGGCTATTTGCAATCAATAATGCTAAAAATATAACAACAAATTCGTACATGTTTTTATGCAAACGTTTAAATGGCATGTTGCTTCATACGTCTATTGAGTAAAGCATAACTTAAAATTGTCGGAAATAGCTATTTTGAGCGTATGTTACCAGTTATAATAATTGCAGTTCGTACCGACTCTTCGTATGATAATGTTGCCAAGCGCAAACAAAAATGTTCTCTATAAGTTAGGTCTCAGTTTTTGTTTTTATTATTAAATATAGTACTTCTACTTTGAATATTTATCAAAAAAAGTAAAAAATATTGTAATTCAAAAATTGGTGTCAAAAATCGTCTACAGCGGAATCACCCATTTCAATGTGTACCCAAGAGAAAATAAGAAAAAAAAATTAAGATTTATTCAGTTCCTTTAAAAAAAAACTCAGTACCCTGAACATCCTTTTTCAAAAAATTGTCCTTAAAATCGTCATTTTTTATTTTTTTAACTGGCCGCTTTCAACAACGCAAAGGGACGTTCTAATGATCATCTAGAACAACTCTTACGACTTTTGGAATCCAAAAATGTCGTGCCGAAAATTCTATCATTTTATTCCATTGTTTGTAGAATCACCCATATAAGAAATATTAGAAACTTCAATTATTTGACAATTTACAGGTTAAACTGTTTCTAGCCATCTACAAAAGTAGAACCAATAAAATGTTGTAAAAAATTATCAAAAAGATTAAATTTTGGCGAAAACAGTATCAGTACCTAAGTATTAAGTATTTCTTATTAATTTACTGAAATTAGTTGGCCTTTAACTATTTCAGTTTTTCGGAATTAAAACTTAAATAAAAAAACCCTAAATGGTCAAAATGGCCTAGTGTGCCATTTTATACGAGTACTTTAAGTGAGGTTATTTTAAATGAATTGTTGATTTTTTTTTTGTTGAGTATTGTTTATGTTTATTTTACTTTGAACTAAGATTTGTTTGAAATAAAGCTTAAATTAAATTGAAAATGGTTTTTGGTTTACTTGCCTAGTTGGTTTACTTGCAAGGGTAAAATGGAATACCAGTATGAAAATTAAATACTTTAAATACTTTAAATATTTTTTGAAACCTTTTAAACTCGTAAAGCAAAAAAATATAAGCGCTATTGCTGCTGTACTTCAAAAAAATAAGGAAAGGATTTTAATTAAGTACATGTCCATTCAAATGCTGTTCTCTGTAGGGCAGAATTTTGAATTTTTGAATATTTTATTATTTTTTTTTTCTCAAATATTCTCGAAAACAGTTCGATTGATTTTAACTATGTTCCATACCTGCACTGTTTAAAACGATTACAAATAAATATGAGTTTCAACATTTGGCCAAAAAATACGCAGATTGGAAAAAAGATATTGACGTTTTTTTTTTATATTATGTTTGAGTTATTCCCATAAGCATATCTGGTTAATGATTCAATCGATTTTGTTCAAACTTTAACAATTGAAATTTCTTAGCTATTCAGAAAGTACTGAACTCCAAAATTTTTTAATTTTTTATAAACAATTAAAATTTAAAGGAAAATCACTATTTTATTATAAATAAAACATTACACTGCATCTTCGAAACATAGCCTCTTTTTAGCTTTGAACAACAAGAAGCTTAGCTAGCTAGATCGAGGACTTGCACTAGGACATAAGCGATTTGAATTTAAGTTGAAAGAATCAACCTATGTATATGATTCTTGCAATTGATATAAAATTATCTAGGTAGAACAACAATTAAATAAAATCTATCTATCATTAAAAATATCAATAAAATATGTTAATAAATTTTTTTCAAACCTTTAAAAGGATGTTCATTTTTATGAAAACGAAAATAAAAATCGCAGCCAATTATAAAAAAAGAATATTCCATTGGGAAATGAAATCAAATTCGATTGTTAAAGAGGTAAATTAATTATTAATGAGTTTTAAATGTAAAATCATGTCAATATTTAACTTTTGCATAATGTCAAACTCCAACAACCAACCAAATCAAAAAAAAAATAAAATTAACATAACTTTTGTTTGCCAATTATTCTATCAATAAACCATCAATCATTGAATGAGAAAATTTATATACGAGTATGTATGCATGTATAGTTCAATCTTCGTCCATTCACTTTGGTATGGTTGAATCTCCTTTCATAAAATTTTAATTTCTTCAATTTTTTTCACATAATGGCTACACAACATGCTTTCACTTTGTTTTTATTATTTTGCCATTCCCATAATTTATCATTTAATTCAGTGCCGTCCCGGAACCCGGAGGCATGAACATGAGGGCCTCCCTTCAATTATCCACGTTCGGATGATGTTCAATGCTAGTTGGTTGGTTGGCCCATCCCCAAAATTAAAGGGATTCCATAGCAACAACAACAACAATAGCCATTCAATTCAATCTCGCATGGATTTTCGCACATCGTAAAGGCCACCGATCAGTCGGCACGATATTTTTTCCCATCAGATACGCATAATTCCGAGCTCCCAAACTTGCATATAAGCCAAAGCCTTCCTCCACCATCACCAGAGTTACACCATATAACATCGTAATTATTATGCTTCGATGTCGGACCGAAAAAATAAATTGGAATGTTAAGCAAATTCACGTTCGAAGGTTTTCAAATTCAATATTCTTCCCGAAAAAAATAATAAAAGGAGAATTGATCGATTAGAATCGTGAGTAATGCCCGATCGCAAGACCAGATTTGGCATACAGTGAATTTGGAAACCTTTTTGGCCAACGCACACCCAAGGGATAGGTTTTGACTTGGTTGGCGGGTTGGTTACCCCCCAGCCCAAACGAAGCCAGCTTTGGAACAATATTTTCATCACAAAGAAGACCATTTTGTGTCTTAATTTTGTGAAGTCCTTATTTTGGAGCGATGCAAAAAATGGCTGGCGAAATGCCGTCGGCCGTTCGGCGGCGAAGAGTGTTCTTTTTGCCAAGACCATCGAGAGTGCAATGTGCTGGAAATTGTGAGTTTTTACGATTTGCTTTATTTCGCTCGATCAAAAATGCAATAAAATGTAATCATAAACCGATTGAGAGTGAAAGAGGGACCAGAGGGAGTCATATTTTTGTTCTTCAATTTTTACATCGGACTGTATGTGTGTATGTAATTATGTAAATTTATATGGCCCAAGTAAAAGGATAGACAGACATGCTCAGAGACCATCAGCACTCCTTCCTGATGGCTATGAAAATATTTCTTTTTTTTTAATTTTATTTAATTTTTATTCTTATATATTTCATTTCTTCATGTTATTGCTGGGTCCGGCGCGGCCGGCGTGTGCACCTTTTAATGGGAAGGGAGCAATCACCAGCAGATGTGTCAGGCGGGCAAAATGCTGGACAAAGTGTGAACGGAGCATGGGCTAAGTCGGGCAATTTAGGGAATTTAGTTTGAGGATAACAGCGATTCGAATCGGAAATTGGTATATTTAGCATAGATGCGCGTGTTATGGTGTCAAAATTGAACATTTAAAATTTGAAGAGGGCTTTTTGTCTAATGAACGCGATTAATATCTGCTGCAGTAAAAGTATGTTCAGAAAGAAAACTTCAAATTTTGGAAAAATGTTTTATAAAGATTCTCAAATATTTAGAAATTTTCATTAAAATATTCGTACATTGATTGTGTCAACAAAATTTAAGAACATTTTGACGAAATTTGGTACTTCTAGATTTCTTAACTTAAAAATTATTTCATACAAAGAGAGAGCTCTGGGAGAGATGGTAGGTAGACAATGGATGACTTGTTATATACTTTTGAATTGAATAAGTGCGTTGGACTGTCATACAGAAGGTCTGAGGTTCGATTATCTGCCGCTGCAAAAAAAATTTCAGGGGTATACTTCCTATTGTGAAGAATTGACAAATCCTCAAAGAGTATTCCATGTCATGAATAGTCGTTCGGAATCGGCGGAGAATTGTAGACTCCCTTCAGAGAGAGAGAGTTGTAAGACACTAGATTAAGGCCCTCCACAAGCCTTAATTACTTCTTATTTATTTTTTTTTAAATTGAAGAAACGTAGCATAAGTAACAATCCTAATGTGTGAGTGAAATTAGTTGTTCGACATGAAAATAGAAAATCTTATAGAAAAACTGAAATCGATGTTCTGCATTTCATTTTTGTTCGTATTCGATTTTTTACTTTTTGAATTTAAGATTTTCTTATAAATGATTTTGAGTGATGGAAATCTTTACTTGAACCTTTACAATTTTGTCTGTTAAGTAGAAAAGAAGATATCCGTTAAGTGTCTGCTGCCATTATTGATACACATTTGTGCTTATTTTATCGCAATTTCCATGACTTTCCGCAAGATTTCGCATTCCTGTCGAATATTCTCTTTAATGACTGCGAATGTCTGAGGCTTGTTGGCATAAGCCCGCGACCTCAAGTAGCCCCAAGGAAACAAGTTTGGAAAGGTTAAATCGGGTGATCTTGCTGGCCATGAAAAATCGCCAAAACGGGAGATTACGCTACCAGGAAACGCTATCCATTGTGGCTCGTGTTGTGTGTTCGGTTGCACCGTCTTGTTGACACCACATATTCACCAAGCCCCGCTTATTCAATTCCGGCAGTAAGAAGTCATTTATCATGTATCCTTGTAGCGTTCGCCAGTAGCAGTGTTCGTATTGTCAAAAAATACGGGCCCATCACTCCTCCTGCGTGAACGCCGCACCATACAGTGGCTTTGAGTGGATGTAATGGCTCTTTGTGCACCACACACGGATTTTTAGTGCTCCAGAAATGAAGATTTTGCTCATTGACATAACCGCTCAAGTGGAAATGCGCCTTGTCGCTCATGATAATTTTCAACTCAAAATCCTACTCTTCACTGTTGAGATTGAGGATGGCTTGACAGTAATTCACACGCGAACGACGATCAGCAGGCATTAACTGATGCACTGTTTGCGCTTTGTACGGGAACATGTGTAAGTTATTTACTAAAATTCGCTGTGATCGGTCTAGTGATGTCCAATTGCGTGGCCCGTCCGTCGTCGTCTGGTTGATGTTTCTTCGTTCTCAGCGACATCGGCAGCCACAGCCGCGATATTCTCGGCCGAATGACCAGTTTTGTGGCGCCCTGCATGATCTCCTGCAATTCCAGTCTGTTCGAGTCGATTAGCTAAGCACGGTAATGTTTGCCAAGTTGGCGCGATACGATTAGGAAATCGAAGTCGAAATTCACACTGCACAAACACCACCGAGCGATTGTTGGTCAAAAAATCGACACAATTATTCCACATTCTTGCAGGGTATAGCGCTCTATTGCTTGTCTGTTTGTATTCTACAGCTGTCTCATTCACAAATGTCAAATATCATTGACGTACGGCACCATTTGCAAAAATTATAACATCTTTCGATAAGTTACTTAATTTTGTGCCGCCTATCAATATTTCTGACAGATCGAAATGATTTCACAATTTTCGAAAACGTACAGTAGACAATTTCTAGTTAAATTAAAAATCTCTTCAAAATGAGAATTTCGAAAACTTTGTTCGAAACAATCTACAACATTGCAAAACAAATAAAATGCACGACTGGATCGCAAGAACTTGCTCTTATGTAAAAGTACTATGAAATTTAAAATACAATTTATAAATATACTCGTAAAACATGGATTTAATGAGATAAAAATTTTCAAATGCATGATATCGCCGTCTGATTTACAGAAAAGTATGAATTTATGCAAACAAAGCTCAAGAATCGTTTTATTATTAAAGTCATTTTGTATATAAACAAATTTCAGTAATATTTTGCAAGAACAAAATTTGGGATGCCAATTTTAAATATTTAGTAGTATAGATTTAGGAAAATAATTTCAAAAAATAATCGTTCACATGTTTTGAAGATATTGATTTAAAAAAAATGTATTTTTTTTTAAATACCAATAAAAATATTTTTGCGAATATTTTTATGTACAATATCATTTTAAACTTAAGGGAACTCCTGCTGAAAAATGTTGGTTT
The DNA here is from genome assembly GCA_963931855.1 of Philhelius festivus. NCBI lineage: Eukaryota > Metazoa > Arthropoda > Insecta > Diptera > Syrphidae > Philhelius > Philhelius festivus. The sequence continues at coordinate 186,510,924 of OZ007556.1, forward strand.
AAATCGTTAAAACCGTTAATGAGAAAGTAGAAAATAAAAAAAACCGTTCTTTGTAAGGTACCGGTAATAACATTTTTTGACCAAAACGTATGCCCATAATAGTCTGTCTGTCTGTCTGTCGGTTCGACTACAGCCTAAACGGCTCGGCCGATTTTCTTTAAACTTGGCAGATATGGGTTTTGATTTTTCCCCCCACACGTTTTTTTCTTTTTTTTTTAAGACCAAAAATAACGGTACTTGCCATACGATTTTTTTTCGAAATTTTATAACTATTTTTTTTTCTCAAAAACTGCTGGACAGATTTAAAAAATAAAAACACGAAAAAATTTCATTTATAGTTAAAGCTAGGTAATGGTTGAAAAAAAATTTCCGAAAAATGGTTATTGAGGGTACCTCCTATGGAACCATTTTTTTTGTTTTTGATTTTCTCAAAAACGGTACAACCGATTTTGATCATTTTTTTTTGTCTTGGCTCTTCAAAAATTTAAATAGAATTGTGTATTCAAATTTTCAAAAACTTTTTTTTTGGATTTTTAGAAAAAACTTCAAATATTTTTTTTCAAAACTCAATATTTCGAAAACCCTATGCTTGATTTTTTTTAAACTTGATAAATAAAAATTTCTTAATATAATCTACAAGATGTGAGAAAAAATTTCATTTTACCTTAAAATAAAGGTACCTACCATACAAATGTTAAAAAATTTAAAAAAATGGTTTTCAAAAATGTTATTTTTTTCACAAATGGCACCTAGAATTTTGATAAAAATTTTTTTCTTTCAATTAATTTTTATGATCTTTAATTTATTAAAATAATTTGAAATTAAGATATGTATTACAGCTTGTACCTACCATAGAACCATTTTTTCGAATTTAGAATTTCTCATTATCCACATAACGGATCTTAATGAAATTTTGTATAGAGAAGCTTCTAAAAAGTCTAAAACACATTGCATTTCAGAACTTTAAAATAAATATTTTTTGAATTTTTGAAAAAAAAATCTATTTTTTTCTTTTTTTGAAAACTCGATGTCTCAGAAACGGCTCAATATTTTTTTTTTTAAATTTAATTTTTATTCGAACAATAATAAAAACTTTAAATTGGCGTACCAACATTTTTTCTTAAAAATCTTTTAAAAATTTTGTATATAAAAGCTTTTTTTTAAGAAACTTATAATTTTTGTTCTTGCATTAATTTATATTTGCATAGCATTCTGTTTTCGTCTCTTACTATTAAAAGAATTCAAAAAATTAATTTTATCGTTATGAACAGTTTTCTCTAATACTCGTAATATTCGTTTTTAAAATTCCTAGTCTATGACATAGGAGCAAGTTCGTGCGACCCAGTCGTGCATTTTATTTTTATCAAAATCGTTAAAGCCGTTTTCGAGATAAATAGTTAGTTTTGGAGCTAAAATTTCAATTTACCCTCTAGGGAATATCCGAAGACCAATAAGTACCGACACACACACAATTTTGTATACTATACCCCATTTGACAATGCTGTAAAGATCGGAGTTTAATGAGTTCAACATACGGTACGATTGCAATTCCACTTCGGAAGGTGATGGACGTGAATTTTAAAACGAGCATGAGAAACTGAGGGTAGAGTCGTGAAGTGAATTAGGAGTTTCCGAGAAGAAATCATTCATAAAAATGAGGAAGAGAGTCTGAAAAAAATAGACGCTAACAAGTAGAAGAGAGAAACATATCCTTTCTGAAGGTAGCCGATGTAATCAATTTTCTTAAATGGATAAACTTGGAGGAAGAGCTGTAGACCTCATCTAGCTCTGCATGGGATACAATCTATATTCAGGTTGCAGTGCAATAAACCCCTTCTCTCACAATATTTATTCATTCATAGAGAAACATTCTTGTACTCTATAAAATTATTTTAAATTAATAAAAAAAAACTAACTTGTATTAGTTTCATCTATTATCCTTTGGTTTTTTATACAAAAAAAAAATCCAAAAATTATGAAAAGTTATGTTCGCACATTTTGCCTTTGTCTGTCTTTTCTTGTCTTCAATACTGTTTTTGAGGTTTGAATGGCCATCATATATGTGGAGTGCCAATTCAAAACCTTCAACAAAGCGGCCGTCCCTTACAACAACATTACTACTGATTGCTATCGAATTAAAATAAAAAAAAAGAACTTATGTTGCATGTCTGCCTTTAGGACACGACCAAAAAATGTATCTTCCAGTCATTATAAAAATACATCTAATGCATTTAATATGCAAATAAGGACCCTTTTTGACTCCGTCTATGCCATCCTACCTAAAGGTGTGACTTTATATGCCATTAAGTCAGGTGTCAAAGGATTATGCATCATTATACCTTTTTTCTGTTGAGGTATCTGTTTTTTTTTTGTGTAGTCCTTTCCTTAAATTTATTTTGCACATTTTAATTAAATAGATAGGTATATTGATTTATTGTGTTTAAATCAATTTATCACAGCAATCGATCAATCGATAGGTTAACTATTTCTTCCTTGCATCCCTTTTCTAATCCCCTTAAATTTTGTCAGAAAAAAAAAAACAACCAGTTGATATAAAATTGACGTGAAGGAAGGTATTCAATTTTTGCACATCTCATTATGCAATGCTTGGTCTGCTTAATAGGTAGCAAGGGATTTTTGTTAAAAATGTATAATACCTACTCAGACTCACAATATCCTTGTTCATGTATATATAATTATCCCCTTTGTGTTTTGTATGTCCCACCATCATTGAAAGGTTATTTTTATTTGTTGTTTTTTTTGCACAATAATTTCATAAACACACAACCCATTGTCAGGGTAATTTACAAAACAATATGCACATTGACATGTTATTTGCATATTTAATGCGCGGTCCCGAGCACAACAAGACCCAATACAGCAAAAGAGAGAATCACACAACAACAACAGCAACAAAAAGATACAAATACTCGTAGGTATAATGATACGGAAAGATGGAATTCAAAAGGGACATCGCATCGTTTCAATGATTTAATATCATTCAAATCTCATTAATGGCAAACAACCATTTATTAGAATTTAAACAGAATATAAAATTTGCACAGCATATAATTTTAATTTTTTTTATTTTTGAGGACAGGTAAAAAAGTTGGGTAAAGGGGTGGATAGTGAAATGGGAAAAACTCTGCAGCGCATGACGGTTACGCATATTTATAAGGGACACCAGAGCAAACATAAGAACAGATTGAAAAGCAAGACTATAGATATTTACGAATCTTGTAACTTGCATATCTAGAATTCTGATGGGTTGGATTTTTTCATACAAAAAAGTCTATGGAAGGTAGAAAATGTTGAAAAAAACTTGTTCCCTCTTATGTCTAAGGCTGGATACTCACCTGTCAATTTGTTCGTTCACTGGGGTTATATAATATGGGGGTACATTCAACAGGAAATTTGCTGCCTACGACTTCCCCCTCTGTTTTTCCGAAGTCTTCAAAGAATATTTGTAGTTATGTAGTTTGGAATTTGTTTCCCGACTTCATGGCCTTTGTATTCTGTCTCAAAAATTCGCCTTTATTCGAATCTTATAAACCAGCTTATCCTCTTAAACTAATAATTCCTATTATTTCACTTAATATATGCACTTCATTTAACGAGTTGCTAAAATTACGGCTCAACTTGTCCATTTTTTGGTCGAGCTCATAGTTTACATACTACCACTGGTATCACTAACAATATATAGCAAAAAGTCCGCTTTTATGGTACGATAGCAGGTACTATTGAGGTTCACGTTACAGCAAGTAGCCTCATTTTAAAAAACAACACAACAAAACGGGGCTCATAATTCCATCTGCACATAAACCACATAAAACAGGAGTTGCATTTTTCTATCTTAATATGGCGCTCTCGGTGTTACATCCCGAATGTTTGGGCTTTCCATCAGTTCAAATACTTGTACATTAAATCAATTCAGCTTACTCAACATAATCCATTGAACAATGGAACTCAAAATTTCTGTCGATTCCAAACACTTATTTGTCCATGTTTTTTCTTACCATTCAAATCGTTTGTCTGCCATTAGTTAAAAAAAAGTTCATTATTTATTTTTTATAGGAAACATTGAATAAATGAAATATGTATTGCACTGCGACCTATGGGGATCTATTGTGTCCACACTTAAAAACGAATGAGCTCGCTCATCTTATAGTTCTACCTCCTAATCTATTGCTCTTAGGAATTTGGATCACCTTCAGAGAGGCTAGGTCGTTCTCTTCCACCTGGTATTATCTTAAATGGTTTTCCCTTTAGAGCATGAGTGGACAACATCTTCCTTGTATGTGGTCCGATGTTTCCTCATGCATGTTTCAGAATCTACATGTTGTACTGCTTTCCATACTAAGTAAAAATATTTATCTTGCAGTGTCCAGTTAGGATACCTGTTATTATTCTTAAGTTATTTCTATTCAAGCTTATGCAGTTTTCGAAACGTTGCTGGTTAATTGCCCAGTAGTAGTTTCGCCTGCCTAAGCTTTGGGAGCTCTTTCCAATTCTTGGATCTGCTTGCCTCTTCTTCTTGTTTAATTTTGTTTTTGATGACATTTACTCCTATTCCGCAATAGGGCTCAGGCCCTGTAAAAGGAGTTTATGCGCCTATTTTTAGGAGTCTGCCTCTTCGATTCCATGAACACATATACGTGACCAGGTACCCAGTAAAGTGTTACCCTGTTCTGTTTCCCGAGTTCATTTAGCCTGCTTATGCACTCCCACACAAACTTATAGCCGATGGTATATGAGCTTAGGGCCTCGAGTGCTGCTTGGCTATCTGACATGATGGCAATGTTCTGGTTACGTTGGTTCTTTTTCGAAATTTCGATTACGTATTTGCCTTTGGAGCTTACCTCCGCTTGGAAAATGCTGGTGGACTGCCACATCGGTATGCAAGTTTGATTCTAGGAGCAAAGATACAAACATCAAGTCATAAAGTACCATCAAACCTACCACTACCTATACAAATGCTTATCCATCATTGATTGAATATTGATTTTTTATAGCAAATTACAAAACAAGACTTAATGGTGATCCAGCACCAAAATCTTAAGGAAGTTAAACTTATGGGATATTTTTTTTCACCAACTTTCATCTCCAAACCCATACTTAAGGGCATGGGGCCAACTATGATCTTTTTCCACCCACCACCGGCTTGCTATGAGTATCCATACAAAAATTTTTTGTGCGCCCTCGGAAATGGTTTCAATTATCATTTCTAATATGTTTTTTTTATAGCAAACATTATATCAAAATTTAAAAGCCACCCAGCATCCCAAAAAGAAAACGTACGGATGTGGGTCTAAAAGGGTTCTTTTTTTTAAAAGGTCTTTCATATTTAGAAATCTATAAGAAAAAATCTATGATAAAAATATTCATCTTTTTTTTATAATAGCAACTGAGAAAGCTCAAGCGAGTTATGGTATCAAAACGGCTTATTTCGGCGTAGCCGCCATTTCTATCTACTTACGAAGAATTTTGGGGCTATTTAGGCTCAAATGTCCAAAAACTGTCCAAGTGTATCCTTAAATAAAATTATCCACATTCAGTTAAAATAATTATATCACCAACTAAAATAAACACAAGCCATAATTTAATATTCATCAGGGACAATTAATATTATTTTTTTTATAGCAACTTAGGAGGTTGGTGCCAACTGTCCATGTGTATCCATAGCTATGACATATGAATAAAATCGTTTTTCCACCTTCGGTTGAAAGAAATATAGCATCACTTAAAATAAATCAAAATGCCATAATTTAATATTTATAGGAAATGGGGGCAAAATGGGTACCGTAGTCCATGTTCGTTTACCGACAGGAACAAAATATTCGAGATTTCTTTATAGAAAACTCTCAAATAACAAACATATCCTCTTCATCTATTGTAAGAAACTCTTTACTGAAGACGCGTTGTAATTTCAGCAAATTCGTTTTTATACTCTGTCCAACAAAAATTGTCAGTATACAGGGAAGATAGGACGTTTGTCTCTCATTCTGGTTGCATTGCCATGCATAAGTGTGTCGCCTTTTAAAGCTCTCACAGGGATTCCGTAGTTTAAATTATAAATCGCGTCAAATGAAAGTCAAAAACGCGTAGGGCTACCGTCTGCCGATTCAAAACCACTGAAAACAATATTTAATTTACCTTTTCCCACAACGCCAAGCGGTAAGATAATAGGCGCTTTTTTTTTAAGTTGAAAAACAATACGACAACACTCAACATACTCATCTTCTTAAAATGTGTTCTCAAAAGCTTCAAATCCCAAAAGCTCCTTAATAAAAACCACTGAAAAAGCTCTTTGTTTGCAATTGAGAATGATAATGGTAACTCTGTTTTGATGTAAATAAAGAGCGCACGATCGTATTGAGTGACACTTGACACTCTTGTCTTGATCTTGACAGTATCTCATCAGCAGTGGGATACGACGGTCGTGTTGGGGTGTACAACTTTTTGCAAAGAATTACAACAACAATTCCTTAAGAAAAGTCAGTGGCTTGCTCTTTTTTTAGTGGCATTTTTCCTAACGCATTGTAGTGAGGGTGCATCAGGCGCCACTGCTTTAGAAAAAGCTCTCCCATAAGGCCTGTACTGACAATTTTTGTTGGACAGAGTATAATAATGTCCTTAAGAATCGACCATGTATTTTATTTGCCGATGTACACCTTTTCCATCAAGAAAAAATCAAAAGGGCTAAAATCAGAGGACTGGCCCCACAGTCGAAATCACAAAATAATTAACACTAAAAAAGTCTTGTTATTTTCTCCACATATTTACAATTGATCAATTTATTTAAATGAAATATTTATATTATTTCAACACTCTACGACTGTCAAATGCCAACTGACAAATATCATTCACACAAAAATGGTATTCTTATAAAATCGACCTTGAACATAAAATGCACCTTGTACAATAGATATTTTCAAATCAATTATCAGTTGATAGTTTGTAAAAATTTAAAAACAAGTCATTTTAAAGTCGAAAAACTATTCAATTTTCTTTTCAATTCAACACGACCACCATGGTCAATGATCAAATATTTTATCAATTAAGTATTGAATTATCATTCGTCAAATTTCAATTGATAATTAACAATCGTAACAGAGGTGAAAGTTTCTAAAAAAAAAAACTAAATTTCCAAAAATCAAATAAATCTTCGAACTATTAAATGCAACTATACTCTGTTCAACAAAAATTGTCAGTACAGGGAAGATAGGACGTTTGCCTCTCACTCTGGTTTCATTGGCTTGCATATGCATAAGAGTGTCGCCTTTTAAAGCTCCCACAGAGTTTCCCTAGTTTACATTTTAAATCGCCAACACTCAACATTCTCAACTTCATAAAATTTGTTCTCAAAAGCTTCAAATCCCAAAAGCTCCTTAATAAAATCCACTGAATAAGCTCCTTGCTTGTAATTTAAAATGATAATGGTAACTCTGTTCTGATGTAAATAACAAGCGCACGATCGCATTGACTTGACATTGACACTGTGACAGTATCCCTTCAGGCTTCAGCAGTGGGATTCAACGGTCGTGTTGGAGTGTACAATTTTTAGCGAAGAATTACAACAACAATTCTTTAAGGAAAGTCAGTGGCTTGCTCTTTTTTAAGTGGTAGTGAGGCTGCAACAGGCGCCACTGTTTAGGAAAACGCTCTCCCATAAGGCCTGTACTGGCAATTTTTGTTGAACAGAGTATAGTTATTCTTTTCTTCCGAATCAAGGACTCAAAAGGTGCATTTTATTATCTTCAGATCTATATATATGGATCCGGATCTGGTTTAAGTTTTAACACCTATTACAAAAACAATTCGGGATCCTGTTCTATATCTGGATCTATTTCAAAGATCCAAAAATTAGCTCTTTCTCTGGGGGGTAGATGGCTTCCTATGATAAAGTAGTGTAAGCTACAGTGTAAAGAAAAAAGACGAGAAATATGTGCAAATCAACAAACATATGGATAAAAAGGGATGGTCATATAACACTGCTGTCAGTATGATCTGTACCGTTTTATTTTCGAGGGTTAATCTTTATGGATCATTGGCTATAATAAAACGCGACTAAAGAAAACAGAAAGCTAAAATAACTAATTTTTATCATTTTACCGATCCCCTTTTTCAAAATTTAATCAAAGCTTTAACTATCACTGACCTTCAAATCCAATATATTTTATTGTACAGAATCTACTTCACATACTCGTAAAAGCACCCTTCTGCTATTAATCTTTATAATACAAAAACAGAACAATCATTCAGCAAGTGATCTATCAACGTAGCTTATTAGCATATTTAAAACTCTAAACTGCTATATGAACTCAATTTAGAGATATTAAATGTATTGATATTATTTGGCTATTTTTGATCGATTATTATTCAACTTAATTTTCTTATTTGGTGACTTGTAAAGCCTTGATTATATTTAATCGATCGAGAGTCAAGATATTCATTATTGCTTATGGTCTATAGGCCCGAATTTATTTTACAATTAATGAGGTCAATTTGCATAAACAAAAAGTCACATATTATAGATCATTATTAAAGCTAATGAGAACTATAATAGGCAAGGCTTAGTTTCATTAGCGATCTTTTTAATTTTTTTTTTCTTTCTTAAATTTTAAATCTCGAGATCGTTAAATTTCATCGAAGAGAATTTCAATGATCGATCTTAGTCTTTTCAAAGTCTTAAAATAGGAATCGAATAAATTTAAATTTTTTTTGTTTTGTTAATTTAGTGTATACTGTCATTACTTCGAGTATTTACATACATATTTAGTTATTAATTAAGCTCGGGATCTATAGGGTGATCGATCTTTTTTTGGAAGCAAGTACATAATTTCGAAAAAAAAAGTTTGCCAGCTTCTAGTTGTCGTTGTTACGCACTTGTGCAAATCAAAATTAATAGATAATGTAATTTGATGCAGTAATTGATCATGAGCACTATATGGTGTCTGATGACGTTTTTGAATGATCACATTGATCACAGATGCAATTAAAGTTCCTTGGAAATTACTTGAAGTTATTAATGACATCAAAAAAGTTAGCTGAAAATTGCACTTTTAAATCTAATCGCTCGGTCCTTAGATGGTTTAGAAATATTCTGTAACTGTTTGCTTATATAGAATTGACACACGGAATAAACCAATATTGGACATAGTTTCTTCCGTAAACAAAACTTCTAACTTTGTGTAAAGAGGAATCTTTATATACATACGTTCAAACCTCATTTCCTCTTATATGACGCATCAATTTATGTAAATTAGGACAACTCAACAAAATTGCGTGCATCTCTAAATATTTCCTCCTTTAATTTATTGTATTTTATGTTAGACGAAGTTAAAAGGTAAAAATAAAGATACAAAAAAACCGGTTAGTGTATTTAAAATTCTCCATACAAATATCCCATCCTGTTCATTCCTCATACAATATACCAAACCAAAATCATAAAAAAAGGATTAGAAACAACCTCATCCGGGGGAATACAATTTGACAATTTAACATGATTTTGACAAAATGCTCGAATTGACATTTCTCACGGTTTTTCTCATTCAAGCGATTTGAGATTTTTGTGTATGAATAAGTAAGCATTTGAATATCAAACAACAAATGTCCTTGGAGAAATCATAAATACAAAAATAAACTACTGAGAAATTATTCCAATCCACGAATATCCTTTTTTATTTGAACCGCACTCACCTCATCATCATCGTCGTCGTCATGCTGAGTACCTTTACAGAAGGTTGATACTCTAAGGAAATCCGCACTCATATGCAAATTTCTAAGGCAGATGTTTCAAAGATTTATTTTCTCTCAAAGAAGGGTTATTCTCCTATGCTTTTAAGGCTTACATGTCAAATGTAGGAAGGTATGTTTTGTAGTTAAATCTCGATTATGAAATATTAGGTTTGTCGAATCAATTAGCATTTAGTTTCTTAACCTTGAATTTAAGACGATCCTTTGCCTACTTACTCACATTCTTTAGCTTTGTCTTCTTTGACCTTCAATAAATCATAAAAAATTTAATTGCCAGATTATAGGTTCAATTGAAATTTAGTTAAAGAAAAAGATATTAAGTTTGTTGAGAAAAAATAAAAACAAAAACGGAACAGATAATTGAAAAGACTTCGTGGATGGTAAAATGATTGATGGGTTGGGTTCACTTATTGAACTGAGTTTTCGTAGAATTTTACGACCTTTTCTCTTGGTGTCAAGATGAAAGTTTATGCTTTGAAAAGGAGTGAGAGTGCTTTTGGATTTGATTTCAAAATTTAAACCACAAAAGTTCCACTCCAGCCATTTCTAATCATTATCTTGATACTTATCTTCATTTTACTGAACTATTTCTGGCGTAGACAATATTTGAAAAGGATAACATTTTTAAAAAATAGTTTTTCATTTTTGACTTTTTCCGAGATGACTTTAAAAATTAAAATTTTTGAAAGATGATGGAATGAATAATCATTTTAGATATCTAAATATCAATACCAAAAATGTTGGCCATTTTCAGCCATCAGCTAAGAAGTGTGTCAATGGCTTTAGGGATTTATTTGGTTTTTCAAAAGATAATACGTAGAATAAGTTGAAATTTTTTTCATGTTTATCATGCTAGTATGCTTATCTTGCAAGCTTCGCAAACTTTATTTGAAATTATAAAATGAAATAAACTTTATTTGCAACTTGAATATTTTGATTTAGATTTTGTCAATAAATAATGTTTAAGTAAGAACAAAAAAAAAAAATACAAATTTTAATAAGTTTTTCTTATTTTTTTTTCAGATAATTCCGAGGATATTAAAAAATCCAATCAAAAGGTAAGTTGTATTAAAAAATAATAATTGAATGATAAACTGTTTTTGAACTGTAATATGAAGAGCTTATTGGTACATTTTTCATTTAACAATAGGAACTTTAACATAAATGTACATATGTATGTATATTGACAGGACGTACACATTTCATAAAAGAAGATTTCATAGTTGTGGGTCGTAACTTGAGCTACATGAGTTTTAATTCCTTTGGACTATAAAGTAAAACATAACTCAGAAGGAACAAAATATTCAATAACTAACACAGTTATCGTTACCTAAATCAGGAATCTAGAATTCAATAGTCAAGTCGAAGCTCTGAAGATCAATTTTAAGTCACTACCACCTAAAGACAATAATGTTTAAGTTCCAAATTTATCGAGAGTCCTACGTAATACAGATCACATTTAAACTCCTGTCGAAATGCAGTATCAGAAAATAACATAGAAAACTCTGATTCAAAATTTTTTTTTTTTCAATGCTCATTGAAATTCTGATTTTATAAAAATGACTTTTTCTACTACAGTCATTTTTCACATTTGCATATTTGCAAAATGAAGTTTGCTTTTGAAGAGCATAAGCCCATTAGCTTAATCCGTATGCAAGCTTCAAAACTATGTCCACATTTTGTTCTAGATTTGTCACTATTTGTGATTCATGCAATACCATTTGTGAGGGATTGTGGTAAACAATACTTGGTTAAAACGACGATTATACTTTCTCCACCCTTTTATTGAAGTTAATATCATCGAATACCTTTTTTATTTTTTTAGTATCGTGCGAACTTCCTATGACTTTTTCACACTTACAAACATAATAAAGATCTGTTTATTTACCTTTTGCCACGAACTGTCATTGTTTTGGGCGTGTTCAGAAGCAATTTATTAAGAAAATTGCTTTAGTACGATTTAAGTTAAAAAATGTTTAAAAAGAATGAATTAGTAAACTAATTTGAAGTTAGCAAATTGTTAAGCAGTATCATACTAGTACCTTAATAATAGGCTGTTAAAATTTTGCGCCAATGAAATTTGGTCATGCATATGAAAATGCACACTATTATGTGCAAATAGAAGTTTTAAATACAGAACTGTTAAACACTGAATTTTGAGAAAAATATTATGAGAATTTCAACACCAATCCATATCTTTTAAAAATGGCCAAGTCAAAAAAGATTCGAACTACGTACATGGCTAAAATCACCAAGGTTGCAAATTTCAAGATTATTTTTCTGCCAAAAAAAAAAAAAATCAAGCTATAATGATATTAATAAACTTTGACAGGGCATCACACAGAACTCTATACTTTTTTTTGTAATATTGCTTTTTAGTCAATATCTTACAGAAAACCATCAATTCGGGAACGTTTGTCTAAGTTTGATAAAATGAACAAAAATTAACATCATGTCCGCGAACGTTTCCGAAATTACCGTTCAAGAAATAACGATTTCAAATAAGCGCGCGCTTTGATTATACAGCGGCCATTTTAAATGCGACCTGACCTTGTCAATAGTAAAATATTTGAACTTTGTTTATCGTAAAACAGAATTTAATCAATAATTAAATGTAAAAGATACGTTCACGAATTGACGGACTATTGATGTACGCTCTACAAATAATGAATTGAAAGGTACTAACCACTTAAATATAATTTATTTTATAAAAAAATACCCTGACAGCCGGCTTTGTTATTGTTTGCTTCCTTTACTGACGTTTGACACCGAATGGCTGCGTTCACTTAAAATTATTTTTGTTCGATTATCGATGCGTTCACTAAAATGACTTATGTATGTGCTATCGGACAAACTATTTTTGCATTTTTAGAATTAAAAAAAAATTCTTTAAGTATCCTTTTCAAAACTAGATTTTATATAAAAAATATGGTATATTAAGTAATGCCAGGTGTTAAATATCTTAAATTTTTCATTAGGTAATTGTTTGCTTGTTTGTTGAAGATCGTACATTAGGACGCATTTATATTGATTTAATTTAAAACTTAATTCTTTAATAAATTGTATTATTTCATATACACACAAAACAGGTTAGTTGTAGTATTTTATTAATTTTCTTTTCTCAATAAAATCAAGATTTATGACATTAAATTGCTATACTCTGTCCAACAAAAATTGTCAGTACAGGCCTTTAGCCTTTAGAGCTTTTTCTAAAGCAGTGGCGCCTGATGCACCCTCACTACAATGCGTTAGGAAAAATGCCACTAAAAAAAGAGCAAGCCACTGACTTTTCTTAAGCAATTGTTGTTGTAATTTCTTGCAAAAACTTGTACACCCCAACACGACCGTCGTATCCCACTGCTGATGAGATACTAGAGCTGTGTCAATCGCGATTGATTCGGTCTTTGTGACCCGTTCATCAAAAAGATTGATTGATTGCAATCACAGTAGACCAAATCAATCTCTTGCCACTGAAACTGATGAACATAAAGTGAACGAAACGAAAGAAAAAAAGTTATGTTTCGTTCATTCAACATTTCACAATACCAAAAAGGAATGGAAATGAAACAGAATGCATATTCTTCATTTTATATTAAATAGAAGATGGTGTGAACGAAGTCGAAAAAAGCCAAACTTTTGTTAATTTTCACATTGTTTCGGTCTCGGTTAGAACCAAACGATTGGAAAAAAGATTTTAGTTGAATGAACGATTGAAAACATTTCGTGTCGGTCTTTATCTCGTTTGGAACGAAACGGCTGGATAAAAAATGATTTCGATTGAATGAACGACTGATTAAAAAGATCGTATCCTTGAACCAATCAATCAATGATTGATTCGATCTTTCAAAATGAACGATTGGCACAGCTATATGAGATACTGTCAAGAGTGTCAAGTGTCACTCAGTGACTCAATACGATCGTGCGCTCTTTATCTACATCAAAACAGAGTTACCATTATCATTCTCAATTGCAAGCAAGGAGCTTTTTCAGTGGTTTTTATTAAGGAGGTTTTTGGGATTTGAAGCTTTTGAGAACACATTTTAAGAAGATGAGTATGTTGAGTGTTGTCGTATTACTTTTCAACTTAAAAAAAGACGCGCCTATTATCTTACCGCTTGGCGTTGTGGGAAAAGGTAAATTGAATATTGTTTTCAGTCGTTTTGAATCGGCAGATGGTAGCTCTACGCGTTTTTTGCTCTCATTTGCGGCGATTTATAAATTATAATGTAAACTACGGAATCCCTGTGAGAGCTTTAAAAGGCGACACACTTATGCATGGCAATGCAACCAGAATGGAAGACAGACGTCCTATCTTCCCTGTACTGACAATTTTTGTTGGACAGAGTATAGCAAAGCCAATTCGGCACCTTGGTGATTTTGAACCACTTATATTACACAAATAAATAGGTAATTTATGAAAACACTGCTAAAAACTTTAAGGTCAAAAGACCGAGAATTTAATTAGAATTATATGAAATTTATTTCGACCAATATGTAAAAAATTAACTAACGCATAAAATGACGTGATAAATTAATTTAAGTCTCTGTAGAAATTAGACGAAATTATTCAAATTCATTTATGTATACACAATAGTGTTATTACGAGTATAAGTAGCGAGGTACCTATGTAGGTAGCTTGAAGTAAGGTAGTTCATCATATAATTTTTACCAATAACTGGTATGCGCAGTTTTGATACTCGAATTCATTGAGCATCGTACTTCAATTGATCATATGCTTCGACACAATTACCCCTGTTCTGATTTTCGTTTACGAAAGTCATACTTTCGTTTCAATTTTGTCTGGAGAATTTGAATTCGTAAATCTAAAAATGTATGTAAGTATTTTAAAAATATATCTTTGAAAACTATTTTTTTTGTCTTTTATTAAGGGGAAGACACACGTGTAACAGAAAACCTGTCTGAATGTTGGTACCAATGCAAGCAAATTCGTACGAAATTAAGAACGCCGTTTTCAAATCCGTACAGAAATCAATTTCGGTAACGAATTCCATTCGGAACGAAAGTCAGAACAGGGGTGAATATATGCAACAACTCCTGAAATTTCTAATCGTCTTCTTCAAAATTCAGTTTAAGTCATTCCAATATCTTTTTAACTCTTCGAGAAATATACTTTTGTAAGTTGTCAGTCTTTGCCTGTATATCTTCTTAAAAAGCTAGTTTTGGTATCAAAAGTCAAACAAATACATTTCAAAATGGTATCAGGAATATTGTTAAGGTCCCCAGATCTGTGCTGCATTCAACAAAATAGATTCCAATACTGCTTCAAAGGCTCTAAATTTGCTACTCTGAGCAATACTTTTAATATAATTGGTCTTTACGCCTTCGTCAGCTTCTCCTTCAAATTTAAATTCCTTAACAATTTGAACTATCTTAACATCATAGTGTAATATTTTTGCTAGGTTCGTTAAATAAAACTTGTTACTCTTTCTAATATTTCTTCTTTATTTTTACTTTCCAAATCACAACAATTAATCTGAATTTATAATCAACTCAAATACTTTATTCAAATAAAATCAAACTTGTTTTACACTTTCCACAATCCAATAAGCAGAGTTTTGCACACTTCCGTAATCAAAAATCAACTATGTTCCGCTCAAGGTTTCAAGGTTTCAAGCTTTTTTATTGAACTTTAATATACAGTACAATTGTGAAACTTGAGGATAATATGTATAGGGTAGAAATTTGTTGGCACATAGGGGGCCTAACTTATAAAATGACTTAAACTCTAAAAATTATAATATTTGTAATGTACATGGTTCAAAATTAGCATTATGATAAATTGTCTTGGTTTTTGACTCGAGTTTTTCAGTCCCGGTTGTCCAGTTGGTGGGTTGTTGGGGTTGTTTTTTTGATTTTTTCAGTCACGGTGATATGCTGGCTCGGCGTCAGGGTAGAAACGAACTGCTGGTTCGTTGTCGGCTGGGATCCTTTCTATCATATCCAGAGCAGTGAATTATCTAGGCTCTGGATGTCGTTCCTGGATGGTCATCCTTCTCATCAGCGGGTTTGGGTGGTTGGTGGTGCTAGCTATAAGCTTCTTCGCTAATTGCACAAGAAACTGGGCCAGTGGCTTGATTTTTGCTTCTTCATAGAGTCTTTCATTGCTGAAGTGCTTCCTTCGCTGTCGATCAAAGATAATTCCGGTGCTTATCCTTAGTATTTTCCTTTCGAAGATTTGGAGCTTCAGCATTGCTGTCTTGGTGTACCATGCAGGAAAATTGTAGCTGATGACGGGTCTGATTAGCTGTTTGTATATTAATAGCTTCACTGGCTGGCTTAGTCCGGTTCTTCTGGCTAGCAACGGGTGCAAACGGTGAAACGCGAAGTTGGCCTTCCTTAGAACCTGCCTAGAGTGCGGGTTGAAATCGAACAGCTCGTTGAAGTTTACTCCGAGGTATTTAGCATTTCTTTTGGCTACTATCGTTGAAACATCGGGGAGCTTCACGGTCAGGTTTATGCAAGTAGCTGCTGAACGACATCGGTTGCCATTGGTGGTGGGTCTCCTGAAACACACAAGCTCCGATTTGGCAGTGTTTATTCGGATACCCCACTTTTTGTAGTACTCGTAGAGATTGGAGACGTGGGCTTCCACTCTCCGAGCTGCAATGTTTGGCGATATCGACGAGGAGTAGGTTAGCGAGTCGTCAGCGAATAGCAGGTTCTCGCAGTCAATTAGCACGGCGCACGGGTTGATCAGATGTCATGAGGTTATATAGGAAGGGACCCAGCTTTGATCCCTGGGCGACTCCGGCTTTGATGGATTTGATAGAAGACTTGGAGCTGTCTAGCTGAACGAAGAATTTCCTAAAAGAGAGAAAAGAAAATAAAATCTTTATTAGTGGCGAAGGTAATCCAAGTACTCGAAGCTTATGGATACGCTGTCGAATTCTTTCTCGACATCCAGAAAGCATCCTACGGTGGCACGATGGCTGTTGAGTGCTGAGGAGACGTCAGACTGGAACTTTATTAATGGATGTAGTGTTGAATGCCCTTTCCGAAAGCCAAACGGCATGTCTGGGATGATGTTGTGTTCGTTGCAGTACTTCTTGAGCCTTCTTAGGATGACGTCTTCAGTATTTTGCTGACATTGTTGAGGAGGGATATAGGTCTGTAGTTGGAAACCAGGTTTCTAGCGCCTTTCTTTGGGATTGCCACGATTTTTGCCGTTTTCCACTTACATATTAGGGAAGTAGCAGTTGTTGACGCAGTTAACTATGTTCCGCTCACCGTGAACACTCCCTTATATACTCAAATTAGTTGTTCTCGAAGGTTCTTGTCTAGGAATGTTCTAGTTGCTTGGAATAAGGGGAAATTTATATGACATTGGAAAAGAGCGTTTTTTTTTTTGTTCCTTCATAAAGTAGATAATATGTATTTCTCAACAGATGGCGCTGTTGGAGTATAAAGCTCTGTTCGCAACAATAGTATCATTTTTTGCTTACACAGTTTCTGCCTCTTCCATTCTTAAAAATCATAATTTCTGACTTTTTCAAATTCACAACTTAATTCCAAATTCGAAAGTACATATTTAAATAGCTACTTGATCATTAACTGAAAAGAAGCACCTTTATTATGTGACCCGTGTATTCGATCTCATTGGGTTAAAATATCACGAGATCATCAATGAACAACTCAAACAAGCTTGGGCTCAACGTGAAGCCTTGTCTGACACTTGATTCAGTTTAAAACAACTCAGACCTATCCTCGCAATTTTATACTGTAGCTATTGCGTTCATATATAAGTTTTGTAAGACTGTGCGAAACATACTCGACATTCTAATACCATAGAGATTGTCTATCAACCACATCAAATGCTGAATTGAAGTCTACAAAAAACGCATACAACTTCTTCCTCTTTGCAATAAACGAATGCGCTATATTTCTGAAAAACATGGTCAGTCGTTGAGTTGTCTGGAATAAAAACCTGCCTGGAACTCTTTCAGGATCTTATTTTCGTCGATACATTTTTTCATTTTTTCAATATAATCATAGCAATAGTTTGGAAAGTCTCCAAACACACCACATTTACATTTTATTGTATGTACTACCGGAAAGTTTTTTGTCTGCTTTTGATTCTAAATAAACAAAAACGTTTAGGGAAATTGTGGGTAGGTCCTCATTGGGGGGTTGGGGGCCCCATTTCTGTATTTTATAGTTAGAAAACAAAATTCAATGGTGTGAAACTTTCAATACAAAAGCGTGACTAATGGAATGACACACTCCATGTCTAATGTGGATTTTTGAAGACTTCTAAAATTATGGTATGGCTGTTTTTTTGACCAGCATATTAACAAATTCCAATAAAAACCTTGGATAGCGTGGAAATTGAAATGAAATGTGTTCCCAAATAAATAGAAGGTGGAATCCTGCAGCCAAATGTCCTCATATAAAAATAATCCAATTTTACCCAAGAACAAAGTTTAGTTTCTTTCCCTTAGCAACAAACTAGTTTGCGATAATTTCACATGGCAAGAGGAGAAATAAAATTTCCACTTGAATAAATACCAAAAAAAAAAAAATATAATAATAATTCATCAGCTTGTTATGCATGCTGAAAATCCACTTCGGTTTTATTTTTTTTTATTCAACTCTCATCATCGGAATGACATCATCTTGATATACTAAAGCAAATTTGCATCGTCATCGACCTAATTTTTTGTACAATGCCAAACAGTTCTCATAACGTTTTTGACCAACTTTTCGAATGCGATACGACAGCAAAGATTAATTAGGTTATTAAGCTGAAACAAAGTCTTATTGATTGGTAAGCCCAACAATTACATCATCATCATCATTTTCTAACTCAAACTCGCAGCCTTTGTGTGCACTCAGCTTGTCATCAATGCTCCCCGCACACATGAATGTGAGAGCCAGCACAAAAAAAGTGTCAGAAAAATATCTTAAAATTGATTATCATCCATTAATTAAGATTATGAGTCTTGCAGGCATTCGTTAGATAGTTCCTACTTGCTGATAGTGAAAACTCAATTTAAATTTTAAGGAGTGTGTGAACTATGTGACTGCGTGAGTTTTGTTTCTCGGCTGGGCTTGTTATAACTGCAGCTTCCTCACTTAAGTTTAGATCTTTGACCTTTTGCCTTTTTTTTCTTCATGAAAAATAAGAGAAACTTGTCTGTTTGTTCGACTTCCTAACAAAATTAAGACCCATTCATAACTTTGTAGCCTTCAGGAAGCGCGAAATGTGAATTAGTGAATTATCGGCCCCGAGGCGATACAAGAATAAAAACAAAACACTCTCAAGTCGTACAGAATATTTAGACTTTAATTGATTGAAAGTACAACAATGGTTGAAATGCCCCTGGCCTGTCTTGTTGCTGCCACCACTTTTTAGCCGAAGGCATAAACAGATTAATTTGCGTTTAAAAACATTTTTTTGTTCATCATGGCGAATGATGTTTTCATTATGAGAGAGTTTGCGAAAAGAATTCTAAATCAAAATATTAGGGGTGAGGTTGACAGCTGGTTGACTGGGAAACCGAAACCGAAACCAAAAAGCCAAAGCCCAAATGCCAAATAGTTCTGTGGTTTAATATATCACCGGTGTAATTAAAATTCTTCATCAATCAGTATTAATGTTAAGTAGGAGATGGCTATGGTGGTGTGCCACAAGGCTCCCACCTTGGAGACGCGGACGTTTATGCTGGGGTGTGTTTGTGCTGTATGGTGTGAAGATATCAACAGCGAAATTTGATTTTAATTATGTATTACCTTTAGGCCTTCTTCTTACATATTTTTGTTTATGTTTATGACCGCAGTGGGCAAAGGTAATGGATGGGCGGCAAGAATAAATAAAAATGACTTAAGATGTGCTTGCGGTGTTCGGCAGAAGATGAAAGACAATTTTTTCATGTCAATAAATTTTGTTGTTGTTGTTGCCAAGACTAGGTTTTGGTGCTTAGGTATAAATCAAAGGCCTCACTCGACGTGGTGGATATTGCTTAACAAATTTCTGATTTGGTTTGGTATTGTATAGTCATTCGAGTCATCGTTGTAAAGTGCATTACAGACGGAGTATCTTTTAAGCAGTTGAAGTCAGTCGTTTTTGTTGCCTTTGAGGTGCTAATGAAGTCTCAACAATTTTGATTTATGTATTTTAGACGACTGGTATAGGTATATACTTCTATGAAATTTGTCTAAACAGTCTTCCTCAGATATAGTTCGTTAGTTGTTTCGTTAAAGATATTCATTGTGATATTTTTGTTGGTGAAATTTGAAAGCAGAAATCTATATATTCATATGTGGACATGAATTCTTGCTGCTTCGTTTAAACTTACTTTACGGTGACATAATATGATATTCTTTATTTTGTTCGAAAGATACAAACAGTCCCTTTATTAAAATGTAAGTTTTATATTTATATGGTGTCTTTAGGACAGGTAAATAAAGGTTGGAAGAGTCAGGTGCTTTTCTCATAAAACATTTGCAGAAAATATGCACGCCCCTCCTGTGCTTAAGAACGTAAATCATTTAATAGAACAGGTATAATTCGAAACAGTTACAAGAGCCCTTCGAGGTCTTGATATAAACAAATCCGCTGGTTCTGATGACCTGCCCCCCATTCTTCTGAAGATGTGTTCTTCATCGCTATCAAAACCATTGCTTAACTTTTCCATCGCTCCTAGTGTTCTGGAAGATGGGAACAGAAATTGTCCTGTTCCTAAAAAAATTGACCTATCCTCGCCCTCCTACTACCTACCAATTGCACTTACATTCCTTCTTTCCAAGGTCATTAAATCTCTGATCAATCATCAAATCAAGAATTATTGGCAGCATTCGTTCCCCTGGTGATCTGATGGCATATTTCACCCAAGATTCGAACAGATCTTTAGGTACAATTTTTTTGGAGAAATAAAGATTATTGCGCTTGATATTTCTTAGGCACTTGATTGAGTTTGGCACCAGGCTCTCTTATTGAAATGCGTGCATTTGGTATCAATAAAACCCTTATTCCTTGGATTCGAAATTACCTTCTAGATCGTTCGATATATATTGTATTGGACGGTTCCAAGTCTGATCTTCACAAAATAATTGCTGGTGTTCCCCAAGGCTCCGTTTTGTCTCCGACTCTCTTCCTCATTTTTTATAAATGATCTCTTATCTGAAACTTCTAATCCACTTTATTGTTCTATCGACGACTCTACCCTCAGCTTCTCATACTCGTTCTGAAATTCATTTACATCTCCTTCGGAACTAAAGATAGGTTTTATAGTGAGCGCCTGACAGCTAAAACTTTATCTGACTGCTTGGCCTACCAAGCACTGTGGGCAGTGGCGTAGCGTACCATCTCGGCACCTGGGGCGGGAGACCCATTTTGCGCCCCCATTCAATACTAAATTAAAATTAAATTTAGGGACATCATTTCATAGGCAATGAAGTATCTTTTATTGAAAGTAAAATAGGATCAGCGGTTTCATAAACGGATTCTACCGGCCTTACGGATGAGGCTCGTGAGACAAAGCTGCATCTGCGGATTCATCGCCATGCATGCGTTTTTTCCTGCGAATTCTTCTCATTTTGAGTTCGATTCCGAATTTTCTCCAACGGCTCTTAGAAAAGTCGATTGCGGCTGGGACGAAACGGTCTCTGCTCTCCTCTAGGAGAGATTTTAAAACGCAGAGTTTCTGAGCACACTTATCCACACTCAGTACACGTTGCTGCAGGTAAATCTGTGCGTCATCTTCTTCAGGTAGCTCTGCAGCTCAAAAGCCAAGAAAAGTGAGGAAGTTGAATGACTGCATGACTGTCAGAAGAAGACTGGCTACCGATCCGTCAATTCTTCCAGTATACCTCAAGAACTTCCACAAACTTATTTTTAAGCGTCTTTACACCTTCACGAGGTTCACTTCTTCTGCAGGCTTCAGACTAGATGCTTGAGGTACTTCTGGTGAGTCGACTTCGTCTTCGTCTGCACGTCTTCTTCTTCTGCCTGTAAAATAAGTTATGCATTCCCATGAATATTGGCCGGAGGACAATTCTAGGCCACTCACGATTGTAGATGGAGGAATCTTACTTACATTGGAATCACTTCCGCTGCTGCTGGATGCAGCCGAAGACGTTAACGTGGCTTTTGAACCAGAACTAGAACTGAAATATTTCGCGTCTTCGCGTCTGCTTCTTTCTTAGCCTTTTTCTTGCGGTATTCCGCGCCGCTTCCTTTAACTCTTTTTATTTTCAAAAACTAGTTCAAAGGTTGAGTGAAGTACTAAGTGTTTAGTTTTAGAAGATTCAACAGTATTTAAACTTTAAACAACACAATCGAAACAACTTTCTGTGATGCGGGAGGGAGCAAAAACATTGAGCTGGCTGAGACTAGAATAACGTTTCCGTCGAATCCTAGTTATCTTATAATATCTCGCATGTGCATATCAGATGTTTCGGAACGCTCCCTTTCAGTTTCGCGAGAGTTTCGGAACGTTTTGTTTTAGTTTCGCGAGTCGCGCGACAATACGAAATGCACTCTTACGCCCCTACGCACCGTCTACGAATTCACGAAAATCAGCCGAGAGCGGTCAACGACGAACCACAGATAGGGTGGCAAATTTCAAATTTACATCATTGTTGTTTGTTGACTTGTCAAACGATCTTTCATGAAACTTATGATTTCTACTCTAACCGCATCACCGGCGACATTTTGCCGCCCCCCTAGGCCTGCCGCCCGGGGCGGACCGCCCCCACCGCCCCCCCTACGCTACGCCACTGACTGTGGGTTCAATTATCAGCTATTGAAAATAGTCCCAGTGCATTTTATCTTTGGAAGAAATGTTGCCAATCCTTTCCAGCAGGTGCGAGATCTTGATTCCTTGACAAATCAACCCGACATTGCCACCAATCAATGTCTCGTACAGTCTTGCCTCTGAGTACAAGCCAGCCTCCATACTGTTCCAAGTTTGTTATTTTAGTACGTTGATTGATTGTCCATATTGTCCAAATGCAGACTTTGAACTAAACACATATAATCTCGCATGACAGATCAGCTTGACATGATACGTGATTGAAACAGAGCTGTCAAATTAGACAACGAATTGAATGATCACACTGACTGCTGCGGCTCCGCTGAGTAAAGGGCTTTCGCAAAGTCTTTTTTTCGATGACTCTGACTAATTTAAGACCAATTTTAAGCGGTGTTTAGTTTCCATGTCTTTGACCCTTAGATTAAGCTCATTTTATAAATGCTGAATTTGAGGGGACTGTTCGTTTAAAACTTATTTACATTGACCTTAAAAAAAACCCTCTAAAAAAAGTATAACGGGGTCGAATCGCAAGTTCTCGTTGGCCAAATTCACTATGCCTTTTCATGAGATAACCATGTGCTCAAATATCACGTGCAGAATGCCCATTTTGCCATCAGCTGTGTGGCATGTAGTGCCCGTCCTGTTGTAACCAAATGTCGATCACATTAATATCCTACTATTTGGGCCAAAAGACGTTGTTTATCCTCGATCGCTAGACTTCTCTGTAGAAGAGATGGTAATGCTTTCAAATTTTTCGAAGTCCAGACAATTCTCTCGGCCTACAATCCACACCAACCAGTGATTTTTGCTGGATTTAGCAATTTTCCTTTTCTACGTACACTTTAATCCAAAAATAAGTCACGTCATTAAAGATGGCTTGAAATTGGGGTTCACTTCCAACTGCTCTGAAACCCAATCAGGGAACCCACAGCCTTGTCTATGGCAGATGTAAATTGCCATGGTGATTTTTATTAAATGTTTGAAAAAATATGAAAATTAATAACAAACTGGCCGCCATGAACTGTCAAATTTGCGGCCAATGGAAAGTCCGTTAGGTTTCATAATGTTGTACTTTGATTTCGATAGATTTTTCACACTCATCTGTCAAAATCAAGATGATCTTCATTTTAATTGAAAAGTTCGAATTCAACTTCAAAATTATTAGTAAGATCTAGCAGTGAAAGACTGGGACTTTGAGTATTATTTTATAAATATTTTTTTTTGTCTTTATTGTATACTTCTTTTTATTTAGTTTGACAATCCTCCATCTAATAAAACTCCACTGACATTTTGACAAATTCGAACATTACAATCACATTCTTTTAATTCAAAAGATACAAGAGGATCCAATGAATCTCAAAGATTTACCACTTAGCCATATGTGCATTGTGCATTTTGCGTTCCACCAACAAGGTGCCTCTCCATCATCACGCTTTATAGCGAAACTTGACTTTTTTTTTGTGTTAAGCCCCCGAACAATACCAACATCGCTTACATCGTCATTCGCTTTCGTCGGAATGTATCTTAAGGATGTACATTTGAACATATTTCTATTTTTGTATTTATTTAACTTTTCGTGTATCTCAAGGAATTTCTTCGATCGTGGTCCAACTTTTGGTATGTTGAAAGATCACACAGACCAGATCAATTGGGAAGTCTATAACTAAATACTCTGTGGCTTCGAATGTCAGCAAAATGAAAAAAATAAAACTTGGTGGAATTTAACATATGTATGTAGGTATCTACTACATATACTACACACAGTTGAAGTTTGCTAGATTAGTGTCGTGTGCTCGTAGGCCACGCAGCTTGCATTTGTATGTCAAATTAAGTGTCACTCTTATAGATAGACGAAAAAGAAAATAAAAGATTTTTAAGGTGCAGCCTTGCAGTCTTGATGTGCAGTAACATTTGCATATGGGAGAGTTTGACGGCTATAAATCATGATTATAAGTCACAATGGCTTTAACATGGATGCGGGTTAAGGCGGCAGCAGCGGCGGCACGAAGGTGTATAGCTTGACTAAATTGTGCGAGTGCGAGACGAGATGCCCCACTGAATTCAAAACAGGTGTGGATGGGATGTGGAATTTCACGTGTCAGCGCATGTGGGAAGGGGTTTCAATTTGAAGATGTGTCACACTTCTATATATTTCGTTTTAACTTTGATTTTCGTGAGTAAATTCAGTAGATAAATTTATCCAGAGGATAAACAAGAATAAATAATTTGTGATTGGAAAATTTTTCCTGAGGGATTAAATTGGATTGAAATTTTGACATAGGAAATTCAAAATTCCAATATGTTCAGAGACACAAATGACGTTGAATAGCATCTTGGTGTTTCAGAGTATCGAAACAAATGTATTTAATGATTTTATGAATAAAAAGTTTTTTTTTTTTAAACTAAATCATCTAATCTCTTGTGAAATGGTATACACTTAGATTCCACATTTTTGTTTGTCAGACAGCTTGCAATCACAAAGGTAAAGTTTGTCGTTCAGTTGAATAGGCATGCTTATACAATTCTCATATTTGGGCAGGAGCTATAGTAACCGACTTGTAAATCTAATATAAAATCTGACACGAGCTTGAAAAATTATAAGTGATAGAACTTTAATGAAAACATTTATATCTCAGGAGCACCAACGCCATATTTCATGTCTTCCTTTATTTTATCGTAATGCTTACAAAGAGTGTTCTAGTGTTCAGGGAATGCCACATCAATTAACCCTTGAGCCCGATTTGGGACGAAATGTTAAGCTCAGAGTATTTTTATTCAGCTGCACCGCACGAATGTGTAATGCTTTCCCCGGCTCAATATCTCCCTGCCATTGCAATATTCAGACATTCAAAACCAATTTGCATCGGAATCTCCTTTTAAATCCTTTCTAACGTTCCTAAACTCTCTCATGGTGCTCCAGCATTTTAAGGTTAGTCATAATTTCTTTATTGCGTAAAATTTAAAATAAATGCCGGATAATAATAACGAATTTTTCACTAAAATCCATTCGGATATGCTGGAATTCATTGGCTCAATAGATAGTCATTCAGTTTTTAATGAAGATGTTTATTAAATGAATAAATTTCCGTTGAGTCAATGAAATCAATTCATTAAAAAAAGTAAAATCCATTCGTTCTTTGCAGGTTTTTTTTGCCGAGTAAATAAAGCAATTTCGTTAAATAATATAAGACACATTCATTGAGTAATTACTAATGCACTGAGTAAACGAGTTTATTTCATGAAGCTTTTGATCAAGTAGGTATTTAGTAAAAGGTTCATTGATTTGATTGGTTGTGTTTAAAAACATCTTTTAGCAACTTCTTAAGACAAGTAAAATACTGGTTTCATTCATAATAGTTTTAGTTCACAATTGATTCGTGTATTGTAAAAAATGCATGCAGATCGAAAAATCGCCTACTGACTAGCCGACCTCACAAGTAAACTGAGGTTTTCAAGAACTTTATTAGAACAGTTTTTTTTTTATGTTAATGAACTTCGACAGTCTTAGGGATACACAATTTGTAGAGATTTGTAATTTTGGAATTTAATAAATTTACAATTATTATGTTTTTAGTTTGTCTGATGTAAAAATTTGTGGATTAGAACATTAATAGATTCACCCATCAATTAGATTTCTGCACACACAACTATACCCTTATTACATGCTGAAATTTGTACGCCCAACATACATTTATTGGCAGTGATGTAGCCAGTAAATAATTGTTGAGACTCAACACAGAAATATCTGTTGGTTATCTGTGATGACTAAATGAGAATGTAGTGTAGAGTACACTGTCTATGTAACTACTACATATTTATGTAATGATAGAGTTCAGTTCATATTTTTTTTTTACTGAACACAAATGGCTATTATGTGATAAAAATATTGTTATATTTGGATGACCACAGATGAAGATCTTACACTTTCGTTCACCTCAGCACATTAGTCGCTGTAATGACTACATTTTTATATTTGTGGTCATTACAGATTTCCCTATATTTGTTTTATATTTTACAGATTTCACTATATTTGTTTTATATTAAAGTAATAAGAACATATGGTCTGTATTCACTACATAAATTAAGTTCAACTGAATTCACTACATGCATACACCTTCCGTGACAATTTCTGTAAATGTTTCATTTTCACTTCAATAGTGTACCTACTAAAGGCTTTTGGATAAAAAAAAACTGAGTTCACAGTCGTTACCAGACCGAAATAAAAAAAAAAGAAGTGAAATCGTCAATTACACCCTAAGGTCAAATGTTTGTATATTTTTTGTGTCACATTAAGATGACAAATGATGAAAAGCTACTGATTGCATTAAAAGTCTGACCAGCCCATAAAATTCTCGAAGGTATAGATACATACTTGCATAGCTTTTTATCTTGATCTAATTTTTGTGTTTACATTGCGTGTATTATGACCATTTACCCAAAATAAAAAAAAAAAAAACAGTTGGAAGTTAGACAAAAAAAAGTCACCCTCTCAAAATTAATATACGTATATACAATCAGCGTTGGTAATTTAACGTTAATTAATAGATTTCACTGCAGGAACCGAATTTAATGAAATGGCCTTCATTAACAGATGTAAATGTTCCGATAACAAAATTAAAAAAAAGGGCACAATTTTTCGTTTGTTGTTGCTGTTTCAGATACTTATAAGATCCCTTCATTAATTATTTACATTTGATAATGATGACACTAATTATCTAATGCAAACGGGGACGAGTTTTTGGCTCGATATATGCATACTGTACATATTTAGAAAATGACCTTTGTTCATTACGCCTTATGAAAAACTGTAAAAAGAATATAATCCAGGGCAAAAAAAAATACACACAAAACCCTTATATCCTAATTTCAATTTTTAGGCCTGGTTATTATTACCTTTGAATCGAATAAATTATAAATGAAAAAGAAAACGAAAATAATCGTTGCGTCGCGTCGGTCGTCGATGAAACATCCCTTTTCTAAAATTATGAAAAAAAAGGGTCAGACGAACAGCGCCAAGAGCTCAAATGGTCAGAAAGGGACATGGACAGGACATGCATTTAGATATTCGTTTGTTCCTTAAAAATAAAGATTTGAAGAGATTAAAGGGGTTATAGGATATAAGAAGAAAAAAAAGATTTTATCAGCTGGCTTGATGGTTTAATGAATATGGGGTTTGAGGTAATAATTGTGAGTGAAGTGAAGTAAGCAAACCTTTTTTATGGGTACAACTGAATTTTCTTGATGTAAATATGAACCTCCATTTGCACTTTGTTAGGACCACAAGTATAATTTTAGTTAAAGAACAAGATTTAGCAAAAAAAAGAAACGAATAAGGAGAAACCCTGGTAGGCCGAGTTTTGACGTCTTGTCATACAAAATTTTCTCCACTTAGCAAACTAATTTTACCTTAGGTAAAGTTGAAAAGATTTTTAGAATTATTTGAATTAAATTAAAATTAAATTAAAGATACCACAACTGAATATCCCAAAAGTAACAATCTCGAAAATTCAAAATTATGAAAAACTAAAATAAAAAAATGTAAACTTAAAATAAAACACAATTTAACAAAATTTTAGTCAATTTCCTACGATGTTATAACTATTTTAGTATGATACTAAGTTAAAATGACGATTTCGTAAGTTTTAATCGAATTTAAAGAATTTAACATCAGATTTTCTTAAACATATTATTAAAGATAAAATCATAGAATAACTACTTAGTGTATATTTTTAGTATCGTGATAACTTCAAATGACACTTAACGACACATACGAAAAAAAAAAACTTAACTGTCAAAAAAGGACTGTGCGAAGACCGAAATGTCAGTATTTTAGGTGTGTTCAGAAACAATTTATTAAAACAGAAAAATTATCACACTCCTTAGGAGTTAAAAAATAGTTAAGTAGTGTTATTTATAAATTAGGTTTTTTAAAATTTTGTGCCAATATATAGCTGCGGTCGAAATAATAGTATAGTGAACCTTGTGACACAACAAAAACTAAAATAAATTAATCCACTAATTTCAAAGAAATAAATAGTCATCTGATTTTCAAACGTCAACAATTAAGGTACAATTTATCAAAAGTCAGTTCAACTGCTTGCTTATGCGGATGTTATTGATATCATTGGGAGGATGAAGCGAGCTGTTACTTGCGTTTGCAAGTATTGAACTGGACAAGACGAAGTATTTGCTATCATCGAGAAAGGAATCTCAACATGGTTGACTCGGGCAAAACGTCACGATGGATAGGTATAACTTCGAAGTCGTCAAAGACTTTGTCTACCGGGGCTCCACTATAACATCGCAAAACGACATCAGTGCAGATATCAAGCGAAGAATTACTCTTACCAACCGCTGTTTCTTCTGGCTAAGAAGGCATTTGAGTAATAAAGCCCTTTCTCAAAGAACTAAGGAGACCTTGTATAAGACCCTCATCATCCCGGTCCTGCTGTAGGGGGCAGAAGCATGGACACTGTCGAAAACGGATGAAAATCTGCTTGGGTGCTTTGAAAGAAAAGTTCTTCGTTTGATCTTCGGTCCAGTGTGTATCGATGGAGTATGGAGGAGAAGGTTCAACAATGAGCTGTACGGGCTTTACAGCGACGTTGACCTAATCAAGAAGATGAAAATACAACGGCTGAGATGGCTGGGACACTTGGAGCGTATGGACACCGACACACCAGCCCATCGAATCTTTCGAATCCACCCCTGATGGTCTGCGCAGTAGAGGAAGACCCCACCTCAGGTGGCGCGCATAAGTGGAGAGTGACCTCAACCAACTTGGAGTGCGTAACTGGAGGCAGCTAGCTGCAGGGCAGTGGCGTAGCGTAGGGGGGGCGGGGGGCCGGTCCGCCCCGGGCGGCAGGCCTAGGGGGCGGCAAAATGTCACCGGTGATGCGGGTAGAGTAGAAATCATATGTTTCATGACAGATCGTTTGACAAGTCAACAAACAACAATGATGTAAATTTAAAATTTGCCACCCTATCTATGGTTCGTCCTTGACCGCTTTCGTGAATTCGTAGACGGTAAGTAGGGCCGTAAGAGTGCATTCCGTATTGTCGCGCTGATCGCGAAACTAAAACAAAACGTTCCGAAACTCTCGCGAAACTGAAAGGGAGTGTTCCGAAACATATGATATGCATATGCGAGATATGATAAGATAACTAGGATTCGACGGAAACGTTATTCTAGTCTCAGCCAGCTCAATGTTTTTGCTCCCTCCCGCATTACAGAAAGTTATTTCGATTGTGTTGTTTATAGTTTAAATACTGTTGAATCTTCTAAAACTACACTCAGAGAAATAAATAGTCATTAATGACTATTTTTTGACTATTTCCATAGTCCGAATAGCGACAGCTATGCAAAATAGTTAAAAAATAGTTCTATTTGTTATTAAGTTTTTTTACTTTTTTTCTAGTTAATATTAACTATAAAGAAGTTACATACGACTATGACAAATAGTTATTTTGGTAATAACTATAATCCCAATTAAACTTGACTATGCACATAGTTTATTTTGATTATATCGAATAGTTATCTATAACTATACATATAGTTAAACTTGACTATTATACGCACATTGTTGTTACCTCCAGAGGTAGGTAAAAAGAGAACAGAGTGGTGCCGTGAAATAAGGCCAAGTGAAATAAGGCCAACTTTCAAAAATTGGCCTTATTGCACTTTGATAAAGTGAAATAAGGCCAATTTTCAGCAGTTGGTCTTATTGCACTTTTACAAAGTGAAGTAACGCCAAATTGGTCTTATTTCACTTTCAATAGTTGGTTTTATTGCACTTAGACAAAGCGAAATAAGACCTAGCATAAAATGTTTGGTTAAAAATAAAAAAGTAGTTTTTGCCCTTAGATTCGTATAATACATAATTGTTTATCGGGGGCCGACGTTCTTGGTTTTCTTGGCCAAAAGTACCTTGGGTGGCCAGCTTCGCGGGTTTTCAGGATTTTAACTCCCTTTTCGGGGCTCACACCCGCTCTCGCAACTCCGTTGCTCCGCTTAGGGTATGTTCATTCGCCAGGCAGGCGCCTATAGCAAAAGTTTTCTACTTTACATTAATTGGAGTAAACAACTAACAGTTATGTACTGTTGCCCAAGAAAAACTGTTGCTACAGGCGCCTGCCTGGCGACTGAACATACCCTAAGCGGCGCAACGGAGTTGCGTGAGCGGGTGTGAGCCCCGAAAAGGGAGTTAAAATCCTGAAAACCCGCGAAGCGGGCCACCCAAGGTACTGTTGCCCAAGAAAACCAAGAACGTCGGCCCCCGATAAACAATTATGTATTATACGAATAAATAATACTTTTAAATATAAATATAAAGACCAATTTGCTCTTATTTCTCAAAATCATTTGGCCTTATTTCACTTTGTCAAAGTGAAATAAGACCAACTACTGAAAATTGGCCTTATTTCGCTTTATCAAAGTGCAATAAGGCCAATTTTTGAAATTTGGCCTTATTTCACTTGGCCTTATTTCACGGCACCGAACAGAGTATTTTAAACGATATGTGCTAAGTCAACAACTTCATGGCTGTGAAAGTATTTATTTTGTAAGTCGATAAATTATCATAATATAATAGCGATGTATTTTTTTATTATTTTGCACATATGGGAACCGAAATATAAGTGCGGTTGAAATTTTATCTACTAATTCTAACATTTTACGTCGAAAAAAACAAAGCGCCTTCAAAATGATGCATATTTAAATTATTTTATTTATAACTTTTATCAGACAAAGGGTTACCATATATTTTTTTTGAAATTACATAATAATATCTACTACACCATAGTCATGTTCAACTATTTAAAGACATCTTTTGTGAAAACAATTTATACTACCTATTTAAAACTAATTTATTATTTTCTTGACTATTAAAATGTTAATAAATGTTATTAAATGTTAAAGAATTGAGTACTTATTTATCTACTATGTCAGAGTCATATTGAACTATTTTAAGTAGGTATTATTCTGTTTAAAATCAAGATTTTCTTATTTTGACTATTGGAAAGTAAAAACTTACTATTAAGTAGTCAGAAATCTCCATAGTCGCATTCAACTATTCTTAGTTTTTTTTTTTTTTTTTTTTTTTTTTTATAATCTACCCGCGCTCAAGGGATTATGATTACCTACCCTTTAAATGTTTCAACACAGCGCGGGCGTGAAGTTAAGGAAGAGAAAGAAGGATAGGAAAGATGTGTGGCACGATGTTCTGAGACTGAAGGTTGTTGTCTCAGATATTTTATCTCCAGGGATGGCGGCTGAACTAAAGCGGAGAATGCCGTGTCTTATTTCTATGTCGCTTATAATTCACATTATTTTATTCGTGTTCATCCTTGTTGGGCATACTAGTTTAACTCAATTACATGTTGTTAGTGTTATGCCTGAACAACATGCAATGATTAAACCAGCAACCCATTGATGACAATTTTAGAAGGTTTTTAATGGAATTAAAACGACATAGAAGACGGCAGGGATCGAACCTGTGATCATGAGGTTCACAGGCGAGCACACATCCATCGCGCCACGCCCACCCCCAAAATAGTAGTAGTAGTAGTGGTTTATTACAAGCAAAGCATAACTATTCAAAATAGTAATACATTACTTTTTTGTATAGTCATTCATATTTTTAACTATTTCATAGCTTAATTCTAACTACGCTTAAATATTTTTTAACTATTTTTAAATTATTTTTGATGAAAAATAGTCATTTCATAAATTTCATGGAAAATTATCAAATGACTATTGCAATAGTTACAAAAATAACTATTTTTTTTCTGAGTGTAAGCACTTAGTACTTCACGCAACCTTTGAACTAGGTTTTTGAAAATGAAAAGAGTTAAAGGAAGCGGCGCGGAATACCGCAAGAAAAAGGCTAAGAAAGAAGCAGACGCGAAGACGCGAAATATTTCAGTTCTAGTTCTGGTTCAAAAGCTACGTTAACGTCTTCGGCGGCATCCAGCAGCAGCGGAAGTGATTCCAATGTAAGTAAGATTCCTCCATCTACAATCGTGAGTGGCCTAGAATTGTCCTCCGGCCAATATTCATGGGAATGCAT
The DNA here is from genome assembly GCA_963931855.1 of Philhelius festivus. Lineage (NCBI taxonomy): Eukaryota > Metazoa > Arthropoda > Insecta > Diptera > Syrphidae > Philhelius > Philhelius festivus. The sequence goes on from OZ007556.1 coordinate 186,543,520, forward strand.
AACTTATTTTACGGGCAGAAGAAGAAGACGTGCCTGCCGTCGAAGTTGGAAGTCGTTCTGGTCCCACCACAGAGCAGGGTCAAGACGAAGTCGACTCACCAGAAGTATCTCAAGCATCTAGTCACAAGCCTGCAGAAAAAGTGAACCTCGTGAAGCTGTAAAGACGCTTAAAAATAAGTTTGTGGAAGTTCTTGAGGTACTGGAAGAATTGACGGATCGGTAGCCAGTCTTCTTCTGACAGTCACGCAGTCATTCAACTTCCTCACTTTTCTTGGCTTTTGAGCTGCAGAGCTACCTGAAGAAAATGACGCACAGATTTACCTGCAGCAATGTGGACTGATTGTGGATAAGTGTGCTCAGAAACTCTGCGTTTTAAAAGCTCTCCTGGTGGAGAGCAGAGACCGTTTCGTCCAAGCCGCAATCAACTTTTCTAAGACTTTTTGGAAAAAAAACTCGGAATCGATCTCAAAACGAGTACAATTCGCAGGAAAAAACGCATGCTCGTAAAATCCGTTTATGAAACCGCTAATTCTATTTTACTTTCAATAAAAGATACTTCATTTTAATTTAGTATTGAATGGGGGCGGCAAAATGGGTCTCCCGCCCCGGGTGCCGAGATGGTACGCTACGCCACTGCTGCAGGGGCTTGTTGGTTGAGGCCGTAGTCCACACTGGACTGTGAGCGCCATCTAAAGTAAAGTAAAAGTAATGCTTTTAATTTCAGAAAAAAATCATTTTCAAATTCAATAAATTAGTTTGTAATTTGAAATCTATCCAAGTCATATAGAAAAACAGCGGTCAAAAAAATAGTAGCGCATTCAAAATCCACCTTTAAAGATTACAAAAGAGAAAGTTAATGGACAATTTCTACCATAAGTGATAGTCGAGTGTTTGAACCTTAAATTAATGTTTAGTTGCATGTCCCTTGTTAGAAATAACAGCAGCACAACGACGTTGCATCGAATTAAAAAGATTTTGAACATCTTTTTACAGGTATGGACCACCAAAGGGCTGACTTACAACTAGCAACATATACTTCTTGACATTGCACTAAAGATTTTCTATAAGGTTGAGGTCTGGGGACTGCGCATGCCACTCCACGATATTAAGCCGCTCTTTTCTTGGAACCACTGCTTCGCAAGTTTGCTTGTATGTCGTTGTCTTGTTGAAAGAACCATTTCAGTGGCATTTCATCTTCAGATGCTGATCCGGTATATGGGACCAACACCATAAAAGGAAAAACATGCCCAAACCAATATGCTGGATCCTCCATGTTTGATTGCCTTGGCTGTGAAACGTGGATTATATTTTGTGTTTCGAGACCTTCTTACATATTGACGAGATCCCTTTCCATCATAACACAATCTTGGACTCGTCTGACCACAGAATATTCCTCCACAAAAACATGAATATTTGAGGGACTTACCAATGATTTTATTTACACTATTATTATTTTGAGCGCAACGGTAGTTACTATCTCGAAAACTAGATTTCCAAAAAAATACAATTTAAAAAAAATCCGAGAAAACAAATAAATCAGGGGAGCATTTTAGCATTTTATAACTTTTGTTGTTGTCTTGAAACGAAATTCTCATCATTTATTGATTCCTGTCAACTCCTTTGTCTGCATAGTTCCATATAACTCTATCAGACCAAAAACATAAATGTTAAAAAAGAGCCAAGTTCTTCTATACAAAAACCTTTGTGTAACAAGTCAGCCGTGAAAAGTACTGAGATCTAAAAGTGCGCCAAGTTCTTACTTCATGAAGGTTTAATACCGAATATTTAAAGTAGAATAATATTGAAACAGCTACAATGTAATAGAGACATTTTATTACTTAATGCTAAAACCTTTGTATGCAATTTAAGCCCTACCGTTTTAATAAATTTCATTGTTTTACAGCATTTGGGTGTGCTCCATTCAACCAACACCAGGGCGGATACCACACCCTCTGAATGGAAAATCTCAAATTTTCGATCTTTTCCTCTGCTTGCATGACAAGACCTACCGTTGTGCAAAATTACAAGATTCTACGATGTCGGGAAGTGCTCCATAATTTTGATGACCTGTCAGTCAGTCAGTTACGGTTTATGTGATTTTTGAGGCCTTATATCTCAGGAACCGCTTATGCTAGAAAATTGAAATTTGGTGAGGCGCCTCCTGTGCTTGACTAGCTTAGCAAATATTCGGAATTTTAAGTTTTTGACTTCATTGGTACTGAAGATAGGGAGGGGTAAAAAATCGCCTGAGTTTGTTCCTGTAAGTGCCAGAACCTGGCTGGGCACTACCGTGCCCTTTGATCTTTTTCAACACAAAATCCTCGTAATTTAATAACTTTCGTCCCTTCTATTTGCAAATTCAATTTAAATAATGGCTGCAGAGAACCATTTACTCGAAAGATGCTTAGAGTTAGTTCGACCTTTAAGTGCTTCGACCTTATCCCCTGTCTATAGAGACGATATAGATTAATGTTATCCAGAATGGACACCTAATACCGACACGAGGTCTTCGACAGAACTTCACCATAGACAGCCTTAACTTTGAGGTAATTAAGGCCTATGTCTACCTTCGTTCCGCTTTTAATTCAGACAATGACACCGACTCTAAAATCAAACAGTGAATAAGTCTTAAAAATGTTGGCTTCTATTATTATTGTATTTAGTCTAACTATTAGTAGCAAAGTTCTCTTTCTTTCGCTTTATAAGACTCATATCATCTCGCTCCTTGTGTATAGTGTAGAGGCATGAAGCTTATCAAAGGTGGATGAGAATGTTTTAGGATATTTCGAGAGGAAAATAATCTGGGTTATTTTTGGTCCGATCTGCAAGATTTGTAGAGTGGAGGAGAAGACATAACCACAAACCTTATACCGTCACTGTACGACACAGACCTTGTCATATGAATTAAAGTTGAACTTCGATGGCTGGGTTATGTAGAACGAGAGAACCTAAACGCTCCGGCCGGGCAAGTCTTCAAGTCATCCTAAGGTAGGTGCAGTAGAGGAAGGCCGCGACTGAGGTGGTGCCCATAGGTGGGCGAGGGACTAGACTAGACAAAAAAAAAAATTGATAAAAATTTGACCATCAAAAAAATTATAGGAAAGCCCCGTTTTACTATGAATAACTTAATTAAGTGTGTTACATGGTAAAACTGCGTTTATCTTTGAGTTACTTCTATTTCGTGAAGTTTTTAAATTTCTACAAAGCAACGTTTCTTACCAAGAAAAGATAATATCGACACAGTTAACAAAATAACTAAACATATGTGGACTCAAAATCCAACCTTGCGGCATGTCAAACCAAAATTACATACGTAGTGTGTTATGGAGAGATCTAGTACCACCCAAACAACCAAAGTATTTGAGTCGCAATCAAACAGCCGTATACGTTATTACACAGCCTGATAACTGATAGTAAAAGGTCCAGTACGGTCTTAAACTGACTTTAGACTGTCGGTGTTTAGATGGCGTTTGATTTCTCCAAAACGAACTTCACACATCGACTGAGTTTTCCCATTAGAAGAAGTTACTCGTGAATTCTTATACATTTTTTTGAACATCGAATACCGTTGAGCTTAAATAATATCGACCATTTGTTAAAAGTATTAAATACTGTTTTTAACACGATGTATGTACATACAAGACCTGGCTTGGCAAGACAGGAAATTCGATCTACAGTTGAATAAGCTCTAAAGTCTGCTTAGCAGCTATGATTATCTGTTTTCGATGATGCCGTCGGCCCAAAATCTACATCAAATAGTGAATTTCTCTGGATGCATTACAATTTGGACTTTCACGTCTAGATGATGATTTTACAAAGTTCGATAATTTTTGCTTATTGAGAAAGCCATTCAATCACAAATTTGTCAACCTTACTTGGCGTCAACTTCCAACTGCTCGAGAGCCAAGTTAGCGAACATACGTTATTGTCTACAGTCATTAAGTTGCTGGGTCAGGTAAGGCTTGTTCGGGTGTATGTCCAAGTCGTGACCCAAAATTCGTCGAGTTCTGTTCTACGAAAGCCGACTTTTTGTGCACGGCACGGGTCTCCTGAGATCTTTTGATTCATTTGAGGAACGGGTCTTGTGGCGCATTGTTTTTTGAACCGGTGGACTCAAGTTTATCCACTTCGTTGCGATCAGTCCTCTTGGAAAGACGATTATGGTGACCGTAAAATAGGCAAAGCACGGAAAATGTTGTTTTATTCTATTTTAAGATTCAACGGAAGACCAACTTTCATAAGAACGATTTTAAACATTTACAGATGTTGATTTGTTGAAGGCTATGCTCACGTTTAATTGGCATAACAAATTAAATAAATGACAACTAATTTGACAGATGTGAAAATAAATAAAGAAATTAGAGGTCATGCCGGTCATGGAGAACTTAAACCTAGTGGCGTGTTTGGAGAAATAGAGAAGACCTACAATTTTCTGCCAATTCCGAACACCAAACGAACAACACTTTTCATGACAAGAGATACTCTTGGAGTTTTTTTTTAATTCCTCGCAAGAAGTAGCAATACACCCCTGAAAAAATTTCTTGCAGCCTCTGAAAATCGAACCCAACTTGACAGATGTATCTTCAACTTGTAAAAGTTCGGAAATCTATATTTGAAAATCCTTTATTAACCTGCTCAGAAACAGTTAAAAAAGGCAATATTCCCGAAAAATACTTATAACTTCTATAAATTCTGAGTGTTTGAAAGAAACAACGAAATCTTGAGTATGACACGACCAAGTTTCAAGTTTATGCATCCATATTTCCCTCTATTAACAGTCGAAGCTCACATCCTTATTAACGATCAAATTTCTTCTAAAACAAAACCCCAAACACACTATCAACTATGAGACTTAAAAAAATCTAAAAGACCGAGAAGCTACCAACATAATGCACAACTTGATTTTTTTTTTAAATACTAAAATTTCCTGCTTTTATGATAATGTCTTTCGGGAAACATTCGATATGAGAAATTTTATGACATCACACTCAAAATGTTCGGGCAGGTAAGAAACGAAATATAAAAATTATTCGAACAAAAATTTAGGTAAAATGCATTTGATTTTTTGACTTAGAAGGCAAATCAGAGTTGAATAACCTGAAAGGAAGTCGAGACGACATTCTGGAATGATTAACATAGGCAAAAGGTATAGGTATGCCCCCACCTTATATGGTTGTATGGAGTCAGGTTCGAATTTTGATTACAAAATTAATTCGGGAACGACATAGCTAGGTAGAGGGAAACGTAGGTAGATAGATAGTATACCTACTATAGTATAGGATAGGCGTAGGTATGACAAACGAAGTAAAATGGAAGGAAGACAACAACGTGTTTTTGTGGATCATCTATTATTATTTTTTTTTCTTTTGAAGGGACAGCCCATTAAGTTTTTTTTTGTATTTTGATTTTTAATAAAAATGTAAGCTGAGACCAGAAAAAGCAGCAGACAACATTTTCAACGAAAGAGTTCACACCCAAGCAAAAGTCGATCTCGTCGTCTAAGAAATCCTACGCGCGAAATATTTTTTTAAGCCTAATTTTATTTTCAATATTATGTAGAAGACAAGTTTTAGAAAGAAAAAGTCAAAAAAAAACCGTATGTGTTATGGAGGGTATTTTTTGTTTTGAGGAGCAACCTGATAGTTTAACTCAAGAAACTGGTTGAAAGCAAATACCGAAATAAGTAGACAAGATTCAGTGTAGGTATCTAATTCCCTTCCACAGACACATCCTTTAACTTAGGATCTCTGAGATGTTGTTGTTGTGTTGTTGGTTGTTGATGCCATGTCTTAGACGTTTCTACAATTCTCTTCACCACCACTAATACTGACAGGAATATCATTAATATGCACAGCCAAGGTTCACGGGAGGTATTTGCTTACCTTAAGGTCTATGGTCGTCGTCGACACTCCGAAGCATATAATATCCCAGGTATGTTCTCCAGGAAGAAATAAAATATAAAAATACACAATTTATGGAGAAGTATTATTTGTTAACCTTTTTTTTCGTTCCATCGGATTTATAAATTTGTCAGCATCAGCTTTGCGTACCGAATTTGGAATTTAGTAGAATCGAGCATTTTATGGTAAAAATGTTTCTTTAGGTCAAGCTATGTAAGGAGCTCATGAATGAAATACACTTTGAATCGTTTCTGTCCTGTTCTATGACGAAAGGGAGCAGATGTATTGAGATTATATGGACTCCAATCAATTCAATCTTATGCACCCTTTTATATCACTTAAGATGCTTTGTGGTAGTAGTGCAATCTAGAGTCAAAATCCCATCATCATAGGTTTTAAGTGGTTAGTCAACAAACTACTCCATAGTTCTAGACAGTTCTAAGAGACACTTAAAGTACCTACCATTCACAAACGAGGAGTTACTTAATTAGAGTCTGCTATATCAAGCTTTACTACATTACAGTCTGAGGTACCTCCACGGTTCTTAAATACATTTTGAGCTAGCAGAGCAGACGTCATTAAATTGTTCATGACGACAGTAAAACATATTCCCGGATTGCAGACATCGCTATTACAGACCGAGTTAGCAGGTCACTCAAATACAGTCTGAAGTGCAGACATCACTCAATTACAGATAACAAATGGCTCTAAAATATGTTTTGAGATAGAATACGTTGCTAAATTTCTTTCAAAGAAACTGCAGATCAATAAGTTACAGTCTGAAATAGCAGGTCACTAAATTACAGTATGAGATATCAGACTTTACAAAATAACAGTCTGACATATCAATAGCTCTTAAATAGATTTTGGAAGAGCAGATATTTCTAAATTACAGACTGAGCCAGCAGATGTCACTAAATTACAGTACGAAATAGCAGACTTACCTATATTTAAGTCTGAAATATAAACGGCTAGCAGACGTCACTAAATTATGATACGACAGTTAAACATAGTATAATGGAATAAAAGATATCACAAAATTACAGAATAGCAATAGGTCCACTAAAAAGTATCCCTCCCAGTGTTCTTGTATGGTATTCTTCAACACTGATGATAAATTGCGTAAGCTATTTCATCTGTTCTCTACTGGTATTTTCCGAGTAGATGGAAACCAGCAATCTTCATCCCCCTTTAACTAACCAGGGTAATTGAAACGCCGATAAATTGTAAGGTCAAGAAATATCTTGAAAAACGAAAAATTTTCAATGACCGGCAGTATGACTTCCATAGCAATAGGTCCATTGGTGATCTGGTTGTATATCTTCCCGAATAGTAGCAGACATCTTTAAATAGTTTTGGAGAAAGAAAGGTTATTGATTGCTTGATAGAGTTTGGGATCAAAGTCTCTTATCTTCTTTGTACTAGAAATTACCTTTCGAACAGCTTTATACAAGTTAAATTGGGCAGTTGGAAGTCTGATATTTATAAAATAAATGTTGGTGTGCCCCAGGGTTCCGTTTTGTTCACAACTCTCTTTCTCAAATGATCTTTTGTTTGAAACTTCTAATCTATAAAATTATTTTTCTGATAAAAGTACTCTCAGCTCGTCATATATTCGTTTCCAGATTCTCATCCTCCGGCTGTGGCTTTAGAAAAGCAGCGTATGATAAGCTAATTTAATTCTTAACTTGGTAGCATTGTCAAATCGGGAATCTTAAGCCGCGTAAAATTTAATTATTCAAAAACACAATGCTTTCTCCTGTCTTTAAAGTGGAACACCCCATGTTGTGTCTGTGTTTCCATGAGAACACTTGCATTCAGGAGACCAAAAACCTTACAGTTCTTGGTATGTGCATATCAGAACACCTTTTGTGTTAATAGGTGTTAAGCCTATTTCCTTAGAAGGTGCAAGAAATGTTTCACTTCTTCTGATCTGACGTTCTTTACGTTCTCTAATATATTTTGAACGAAAATGAATTTTAACCAAAAGATCGATGATTTTCTAGAGTTGGAGGTTAGCAGGAACTCAAGTTGGGTTGAATGCCTTTGAATGAAGGAAATAGAGGTGTTATCCTTCATTTTGTTGAATATAGTTCACATCAGATTTTGGTAAAAAAAAAATCAATGAAAGTTGAACTGAACTTAACAAAAAAATTTGCATAACTGCCAAGCAAAACGTCAAGTACCTGCGACTCCACTTCAACGAGTTGCTATGGTTTAACCTGCACTCAAGAAATGTTTGCACCCATTGCTGAATAGAAGATCAGATCTAAGCCAACCCACAAAGACACTAATCTACAAGCAGCTCCTGCGACCAGTGATCAGCTATTTCTTCCCGGTCTTGTTTTCAATTTCGAAGACAGCTATGATGGAATTTCAACTGTTCGAAAGGAAGGTATTGATAATATGGACTGGACTACTACAGGAGCGAAAACATCTCTACACAGCAGAAAATTTCATCCCACTGGACAAATACCTAGTACTTTCGACGGAGAAACTAATGCGGAACATCACCGACCACCCGAATCAGCTTATGAGAAGGATGACCACTGAACAAAGGCATACCGAGCCGAGGTATCTGAGTATGATGGAATCTCTGGATGATAACGTATTCATGGACAAGTCATGGAAGTACATAGTCTCATTCTACGCTGACATTGGGTCAGCCTACCACCGCGACTAAAAGCCATTCCTGCGTACAAACTACAATAAAATCAACATGGAAAACCGGGAATGAACAAACCTAAAGACGACTTTTAAATTTTTTTTTGACATGTACATTTTATACAGGGTGTCCGATAATTCCTGTGCCATACTTTAGGATGTGATTCTTGGTCATATTCTACAGTAAAGTCTGATTTTCAACTTAGACATCACTTTTTGACGATTTAAAAAAAGCCTAACTTTGGTTAACCCTGACTCATGTTAAGGTAAATTTCTCTTGCAGTACCAATGATAGGGACGTCATTTTAGACTTTTTTTAGTAGAAATACTATCCTTTAAAAATACGTTTAAATTGAGCTAATATATTTTTGAGGTTACCAGATATTCAATTTTAAGTGGTGTTTAATTTTTCTTGCCTGAGCAAAATTTTGACTTTGAGGTCAATTTTTTTTTCAAAAAATGCGTAATAAATATAAAGGTTTCTTATTTTTAGCTGATGAACAAAACAATAATAAAAAAAACTCATTAATAAGTGCACCCAAAAACCCATACCTTTTATGATACTTGGGAAAAGTATTGCACACGAATTACCGGACACCCTGTATACAGGGTATCACTTAATTCGTGAATAATATCTAAGGGCGTGGATCTTGGATATATTCCAAGAAAAAATTATTCTACAGTAAGGGCCTTTAAGAAAACGCCTATTTTGGTTTACCCTGACCCATGCGAACGGTAATTGCGCTGTTAGTACTAATGATAGAAACTTCATTAAGACGTTTATTTTTAGAAGAAATACCAGCCCTTCTAATGGCGCTTAAGCAAATATGATATCGGTCTTGAGATATCCAGATTCTGGCATGTTCCGTTTTTCACGCCCATGTAAATTTTTTGACTTTGTGCTTAATTTTCTCCGGGAAATTCGTATTAAACTTACAGTTTTGACAAGTTTGCGAAAATACTCATAGATTTTATGATACTCGTACTTGGGAAAACCTGACACATGTAAGATTTAAAAAAAGTGTTTTTTTTTTTTTTGCTTTAAGCTCCAAAAGCTTTATGAATAAAAATGATTTTGTGTGGGTTTAGATATTTTTTATTTTATTTTTGTACTAAAACAGTTATGTATAACATGTGTTCAAAGTGCCCTCCTTGGTTAGTTAGGCACCCTCTAAGCCAACAATTATCATAGTATCTTAATAGTTGTAAACTTTATTTATGTACTTAATTGCTAATTCCAAATGAGATCACCGGTATTGAAAGTTTTCTTTATTCTTCAATATTTTTTTTAACGCATTTATACAATTTGATATAATTTAATTCTTATCACACAACTAAATCTTTTATTTTTGTTTTTTTTTGCAGATCCAGCATTCACCTTCTTCAAAGTCCAAGGTAAGAAAATATTATTAAAGAACCAAAACAACAATGTCAACCATGTCATATTCAGATGTGATTTTAACTAAAATTCCGCTTTAAATTCCATTTTAAACGAAAAATCCCATATTGACTTTCGACAAGAATATTCTGACACAACGAAAAAGTACACAATTACACACACGCATCAATAGGCAACATGTCAGTCAATATTAGTAGTAGATCAGCGATTATGCGTGTTCAAGGCATGGGAATGGCAAATAATATTCTCCCATCATCACCATCAGCAACCCAACAATTCCAAATCCAATCCGTGTGATGCACAAACAACAACAACACACATTCTGAGAAACAAGATGAACAAACATCACCACACAAGAAAAAAAAAAGTATCTGTGTCAAACCAAATTTTAACCGCAATGATAGTGAATAGGTACACAAAAACAAACATAACAGCCGAGTAAAAACGTATCTTTAGATACCTACCTATGAAGTAGGCACTATGTATGCATCTAATGAGGTGTAGGTATTTAAGAGAGAGAAAAAAATTGACATTTTCCAACTGCAACTTTTTATGAATTTAATATTCTCCGACAAGATCTGATGCACTGTCAGATACGCATATTATATCCGTAACATGCGTGAAGTGCAACAACCATGACAAAGCTTCAAAATGCGTATAAAAATTCATCGTACCGTGGACTCTTGCTGGCTATTTATAGCTTGCACCAAAATTATTATGATTAAAAACCAACAACAGAGAAAATTTAATTTATTTCTGGTAGTATCTCCTGTGTCACCACAAAACAATATCTTCCACCGATTCCTTTGAAAATGTTTCACTTTCAATCATAAGCAAAAACTATATACTTGCCTCTCGATATTAAGATACTCTATCTTTTATAGCTGGCCTCGCTGTAGATTGCGTTTTTGTTTGTCAGGCCTAATGAGCTATTGGTGACTAAACGATATCCGCCACCACACCAACACTACCATGGGATTGTTATGGATATATGAAAGATAAATTGCTAAAGCCGAAGCACCTGCCAAAAGATATTTTCTAAAAATATTAAACATATTTTTGTCGTCGAAGAAAAACACAAATAAAATTTTAGAGAGCGAGTTCTGTGCGTGCCCCTTTCTTCGTCTGTGAATCGAATCGACTCCGACTGACGCGGTGGACGGATGGTGTTAATGACAGTGTGTATACAGATGAATCTGCATCTAAGGATTCCCATGAATAGCGCATACAATTTAGTTGAGAAAAACCGCCCAGCTTTGATTCAAACTCGACAAAGTATCTTGTGTCGAAAATAAAACCGGGAAAGTATGTCAAAATGCCATAAAAGAGGTTTTTCTTATTCATTTTGTTTAATTTTTGTTTTTTTTTTATTAGAAATCATTAAATAAATTTAAGACTTGATTGTGCTGCGATCGTATGTTCTTCTTTTTGACTCAAAGATCAGTCAGACATATGGATGCAGTAATTCGGTGTATCAACATTTCCATTACTTATATAGTATACTCGTGGATATGTTTGTAAAAATGTGAACAGTGTTGCGGCTTCTTTTTATTGAAGTTGACTTTTTTATTAGATTTTTTTTTCAAACTTAATGGCTGTCATTAAGTTTTACCCATTTGGAAAAAAAAATTAGTTGCGGGTATTTAAGCCGGGAGAGAAGATTATAGCTGGCAGGTTTATTATAGGACAAGTGCAAGTTGTTTTATGGGCTGGTATGTGGGAGGGATTTTCTTCTTTTTTTTTTTGAAAAAGAAGAGGGTGTTAGATAACAGTTCTTTCAGGGACACAAATTGGATGGCATTTCGGTAGTTTTATCGGTTTTTTTATTACAAGTCAACGAGCAATTTCGGCTGTAGGGGAATTTTGTTTATTTATGGCGGTAATTTGGAGATGAAATCTCAGGCCGTGCTATTTCATGTGAAATAGTACTGATCATCTTCAAAGAAGTCTTAAACATCTGTGCAGTTGTCGAGGGCTTAGAAAGATTGTGCTGCAATGCATGTACATTATGAGGTTTATCGTATAAAAAAGTGACATGATGACTGATCAGTGAACTACGCCAGTAACCGGGTTGTATTTCAGCCCTTTTTAGAGGTATTGGAAGCGCTTTTTAAAAAATTTACGTCAGAAGCATAATTACTTCAATTTACTTATTGAAATTATTGAGAATTATAATCTATAAGTCTACAGCTGTAATCCTGACGATCATCTAAAGTATACACTTCAAGGCTTATGAAACTAACGTTAGTTTCTAGAATATTTGCTTTGCACAAAATCTCCAAAAAAAAACATAAGATTCAAGTAAAAATCTTATCTTGAGTGTATTGAATCGGGTCGTCTAGATCTAGGAGTAGAGCCCTATGCGAGAAATCTGCGCCTTATTTCTAATTTTTAAGAAATTAATAGAAGTGGTGAAACTTACTCCTGGCAAAAAATCGGAAAAATTACTATTACTACTCAAGCACTCCAAATTTACTTACATATACGTACTTCACGGCTTCAAATCCATAAAGGTCAGCTACCTAAGACTAAATGGCTATCCATCCTCAATAATCCTGATCACACTGCTTCCAGTCATCTGGGTCATGTGCTCTAGCATCCGTCATTGCTTCGTATTAAAACCGGAGGTTGGACCTTCCTTGTCACCACGAACCCAGGGGCTAGGGTTCGAGAACTCACGTGGTTGGAGTATTATGTCAATTTTGCTTGATTTGGACATGCCAATGTTGTTCACTTGATTTGACTTTTTGGGCTTCATCTATTTCTTGGTAAAACTAATAGATCTTGTGATTGTATTTACTCCTATTTGCTAACTTCGCACGCAGGACCAATTATCCGTTGAAGGATTTTTCTTTCGACACATCCATGTATCGGCTATCCCTAACTTTATGTTGTAAAACAAAACTGGTGGTGTGCACAGGGTGGGCCATCTTATGGTTTCTTTTTAAATCATAGGTTATTTTGATACTGACAGCTGTTTCCCGGTCGAAAGAAAGTCAGTATCATACCTCCGCGGAACGAAATGAGTTGCTTTACCAACGTTGGGAAATATTGAAAACTTTTTTCCAAAATAAGTCCTGCGTAGCCCAAACAGTGCATTTTTTTCAAAAGAAGTTTTGGTCCAAATGAAGCGCCCACCGCGCTTGCTGTATGCAAGTTTGTGAAAAAAGTTCATGAGACTGGTATGCTAGTGGACAACACTCATGGTCTCCGTCGTGCGCACAGACGAGAATGTGGCTGCTTAAACCGAGAGTGTGAGACACAATTCACGAACATCAACTCGCCATCGATCTCAATAACTCAAAATTTCACGCACTAGCATCAGGAGAATTCTGCACAAAGATCTCGTATTATTCGCTTACAAGATCCAGAATGCGCTACTGCGAAGTCAGTCGAGGCAGCCACTTTACCGAAGTTCTGTTCCATAATTAATGGGAATAATTTCTCTTACTAATAAAGTCATAATAGATATACAAAATTTAGTTTTGTTAATTTTATTGCAATTTTAAAAAGAAACTTCTATTTGGTCCAACTTTTATGAGGGTTAAGAGGGTTCACTTAGTGTTACGCTTCAGGAGTTTTGAACCCATTTGTTTAACGAAACCGAAGTATCAGCGGTTTCATAGAGTACTTCGTCTGCACTTAGCTGTCGGTCATGTGGTAAATGCTCTGAGATAGATGAATTTGAAGTTGCTGCAATTAATAGCCCTAACCGGTGGTAAGATTTCTATTCGTTAGTTAAAAGCATGTACTATGGTCTTGTCCTCGTTTTCTTCAAAACTGAAAAGTTTCGCCTGATCTTCAATCTCTTGGAAGAACTCTATTAATGGAAGTTTGGAAGCGACGATGATGTCGATATCCTCTCCATACAGCAATAGTTGGATTGATTTCGTGAAAAAAATGTATTTGCTCCAGATCAAGATTCAAGAAATCACATGATAGCACATCTCCCTGCTTGCCAAAACCTTGTTCATGTTTCGAAAAGTTCAAAGCAATCATTCGCTAATATCACATTGCATCGTGTCTGAATTTTGGTGAGGGCAATGTTCCCATTTATTATGCTCAATACAAGCTAATTCTTAATCTAACTTAAATATAGCTCTTAAATCTCTTTCAATATGACCCTACACAGCTGGATCAATTTTTCCATGATCCCGAGGTCGGCCTTCGTCATATAAAGAACACCTGAAGATGAAGGATATCATATTCGGTATTGAGTCCTTGAGTCTCGACTTTAAATTCTAAGTGTACATGGTCGATCTGCTATGTCGGAAGCACACTGGTACTTGCCTATTATAGTGTTCTATAGCAGAATAACAGATTCACTCAGTATGTTTGACAGTATCTTATATCATATTTGACGTTTAGATGACATATACCTGTTAAGTTCTTGCAGATAATAGGATCGCTTTTTGTTAGCTGGGTCATATGGATCTGCAATCGTATTTTTGATATCACGATTGACCAGAATGTACCACATGCAATTGAACTAGAGAAAGAAGTTGGACTTAAGCATTGATAGAATTCTTATTGCATTTTGAAAACTACCATAGATGTCCACCAAATTTTTGACAAAATGTACGTCTGTCGATACGATTTTTTTCTTTAAATTCATTGATTTCTTATTCAAAGTGTCCAAACGCGTATTACACCTGCACCTGAGACACGTTATCTCCTGACAAAAATATCACTCAGCCTTTAAACATGTACTTGTACCTACAGTATCGAAGCTTGAACTAAACTTAATTATCAATCGCAATAATTCAAAACTGACTACTGAAAAAATTGTTAATTTTTTATTTGTTTGTCTCATAAAGAAATTGATGAAAAATTTGCCAGAATATTGTCATGACATTTCCCGAGAATTTTTTTTTTAGAATTCGAGAACTCGCAAAAATAAAAGTGAAGATATCTAATTCAGTAAGTAATGAACAAAGTCTTTGGTATGGAGTTCCGCAAGGATCCCTTCTGGGGCCTTTACTTTATATTATTTATGCAAATCAAATCCTTAGCGTGTTACAGAATAGTACCAGCTTTGCTTTTGCGGATGACACTGCGACCTATCAATAGCAACCAACAGAATGCAAGGGGAGTTCCAGTCGTAAGAAAAATCTGGCAATATCATTTGAATTACGGAGCTAACTCAAGTTAACTTCTGAAACATGTTTTTCGGTAAACTTTAAACTTCCGGTAAGCTTGATGTTAATCTATGTATTTAATTCGGTGCCTTAATTGTGGATTAGCTGAAGAGGCTCACTTTCAAAAGAATCAAGCTTAACACATTTGATACTAAAGAACTGTGCCTTAGAGCTTACAAAATTCGATGTACATATGTATGACGTTAACTGTGTTTAATTCCTAATAATGTATCAAGCATTCTTAAATCAAGCTCAAAAATATGTTCCAAAAACTGATGAAATCATTTACCGACGTCTTTATACCTATCGTTCCTGCCAACACAACCTAACTTTCTTATTTTAAATTTTCTCTTTCACAATAAGGTCACATATTGAAATATAAAAATAAAAAAATATCTTCTTGATTATGAATTTTTAATATTCACTATATTAACCTCGTTATTGTGATTTTATGACCTTTCTTCAAGAATGAATAAACCATAAATCATAATTCCAATTATAAAAGGTTTAAATCAAAAAAAAAAAACTTTCTGCTTGCATGCATGTACGAGTATAATAAATAATATCTTTTTATGATAATATGCTAAATTCAAGATACAGATATGTATATTAATTTTCTTATTTTCGTATCGCGCCTTTCAAACCATCTTTGGGAAAAAAGTATGGCATATCATTTGGTATTAACATTTAAAATTATATTAATAGCTTTTAAGCTGGGTTTAAAAAAAAGCAAATGAATACAAAAAAAAACCCATAAAACTTCTATTTTAATATCCCCTATAAGTCTCAAAATTGGACGGAGTGCGCGCCTCCAATGAATACAATTTACCATAAACGGCATCATGATTTTTCCATTTATAGGTTTATAGTTTTTTTTCATTTTATTTAAATACAAAAAAAAAATAATAAAAAAAAATATTTTTCCATTTGTTCACTAATGAACCACGAAATATGACCAATTCCCATTTATAATTCATTATAGGTATTATTGTCTCATATTCTTAAAAAAAAAAAAGAAACGTCAAATAAGAGAAAAACTAATTTGCACCCACTCCCACACATGTGAGTTGACAGGCTGTGGTAGAAAAATCCTCTTTTACGACCACAGATACATATCTTTAGTGCTTAAGCGGACCTACATATAAATGGAGAAAAGCTATATACAATTCTTCACGAGATAAAGATACATTTTGAATTTATTTATATTTAAAAAAAAAATAAGTTTTAAATTTTATGCAATCCAGTGCGCCTTTTTTGGATTTTGCATTTTAAATGAATACGAGTGCAGACAGTCTTTGGTTTTTTATAAATTTTATTTTTTTTAAGGATTTTAACAATCTTTTAACAGCGGTTTTATTGGGTGCAGTTGAAAAGGATCATAAAATGAATTAAAGTTGGTGGTTGGTATCCATTGTAAATGAAAATAAATGTGAATTTGACTTTTATATGAGTTCAAATTGGTCTTGCAAACCATCAAAAACTCAAAAACTGAGAAATTAGAGTTCAATGACTGAACTGGTGACTGCTGATTCAAAAAAAAATCGAACAGAGCTGCAGTTTGACACTGAATCACAAACCAAATTTCTATGTTTAGCTCGAAATTTGCAAGAAACTATGGCCGTACTGACCGTGATTGAGCTACGTTCACAAGAACTGTTCTTTGACTAGTGAATGTGTACCTTTTAATTAGGAGCTACTAAATTAACTTATGTGTTTTTTTTTTTGTTGAGAGAATAGTCAAACTGAACAATTTTCAATATTTATAGTCTTACCCCAATATAGGCCATTTTCGAAAATATCACTTGGGTCAAAAATTCAATTGTATGATTTTATTCAAGAGAACGCAAAAGTCAATGTTTCAAAGACCCAAAACGGAATTTTTATACAAAAGCACTTTTTTCATAACGCAGTTTGATAAGGTCATATATTCCATAGCATCATTTACGGTACAATTCTGCAGTAAGAAAGTCGTTTTGACGACAAAAAAATGTATAACCCGAAGAAGGTGTTCTTGAATATCAAATAATTTTGAAAGGAAAATTGAATGACTTTGATCAATCAGATTTTGTGCAAGCAGGACCATTGCATATTTTACGATATTAATATCTGCTTCAAAAAATGACGATCTTTTGATCATCAATTTGTCGTTGGTTTGACGTTTTCAAAAACGGGCAAATCTTCGAGTTGAATTTGTTTTTCCGAATCCATCCATAAGTTACAGATCTTGCTATTGTCAAATATTTCTGCTTGCATAAAATCTGTTTCATCAACGTCAGTAATTTTTCTTGGGAACAATTTTTACTTTTAAGAACACGTTATTTGGATCGATTTTTTTACTGCAGAATTAAGCCGCAAATGACGTTTTTGAAAACGTAGATCCAGTTATTTTGACGGTCTGTTTATTATATTTTTTTCTGAAAACTTACTTCATATACCGTACTGTATTTAAGAAATTCCCCCCGAATATATTTTGTTGCCATTTTTTTAGGGGCAGGAAGTGAAATAGTGGAAAAATTATTAAACTTAAAAAATGTGTCAATTGATTTTAAAATAGAATCAATAAGTTACTTTAATAGTGACTAATTTTTTTTAACAATTTTTTTCCAAAAAACAGTTTATTAATGGTACTTTCTATGATATCACTTATTTCTTAGTTTCGAATTTCCCGGGAACTATAAAACGGATTTCGATTAAGATTTCTATATTCTATATTAAAGTTTCGTCATATTTAGAAAATGGAATACAATAGCTCAATTTTCGAAAGCGACCTGTTCGATTTTTTTAAATTTTTTACTTATGTATATTTTAGTGGTTTTTGAATTTTTATAAAAAATCTTAAATCTTAAACAATATGTATAAGAAAAACAATGTATAAGAAAAAATCATTTAATTTTTTTAAATGAATTTCTATACTTCAAAAACAAGTTGATGGCCTTTTTGAAATTTATTTTTAATCTACTCATTATTAAAAACATAAAATTAGCGTACCAATTTGTTTTTTATTTTTTTTAATCTAATGTATTCAAATTATTAAAAATATACAGTTCCATGATTTTTAGATTTGTATTCGCTTAAATTCATATTTATTCAAAATACTAGTTGGCCTTCTTCGGCTTTTGGTACGAGTAGTTGGCCCAATCCATTTAGGGCTTGGATGTTGTAATTTAAAAATGAATTTCATGCCTAAGAAAAGTTTTCTATAAAAACATTCATATATAAAATTTTCGGAGTCTTGAAGATGATAGTAAGTACGTTGTGCATTTCATTTACTTAG
The DNA here is from genome assembly GCA_963931855.1 of Philhelius festivus. Classification (NCBI taxonomy): domain Eukaryota; kingdom Metazoa; phylum Arthropoda; class Insecta; order Diptera; family Syrphidae; genus Philhelius; species Philhelius festivus. The sequence goes on from OZ007556.1 coordinate 186,561,895, forward strand.
TATAGGAACTTAATTGTTAAAGCCTTTTGATTTAAAGACTAAGAATGTGAATAGAAATTTTCCTGAAAAATGAATTGGAAAAATGATATAAGAAAAACACTTTTTGAATAATAAGCTTTGAAGATATACGAACACATACACATGTACAATTTTCGAATTGTTTTTTCAAAATTATTTTTTACATTACATATTTTATTATTAATTCTTTCAAAATTATAAAACATAAAATGCACGACTGGGTCGCACGAACTTTCTCTTATGTAATAGATGTAACAATTTTAAAAACGAATGTTACTAGAGAAAACTGTTCTTAAGCATTTTTTATATACTTTTTTAGTAGTAAGATATAAAAACAGACTAACATGTGATTTTTTCTTAAGCAAATATAAATCTATGCAAGAACAAACATTATAAATCATTGTAGCGGTTTCTTAAAAAATTAAACTTTTATACAAAAAATTTTAAAAACAATTTTAAGAAAAAAAAAATTGGTACGCCAACTTAACTTATTATTGTATGAATTAAATTCCCAAAATCAATTTTTACCCGTTTTGAGAGATCGCATTTTTCAAAAATGCAAAAAAACATTTTTTTTTTAAGTTTTGAAATGAGTTTTTCACAACTTTTAGAAGCTTATCTATACAAAATTTAATTAAAATCAGTTATGCCGATAATGGGAAATTCAAAATTTGAAAAAAAAAACGGTTCTATGGTAGGTACACTCAATAATATTTTAATTTTAAAACTGTTTAATTGAATTCTAGATCTAAAAAAAGAAAAATATTTTACCAAAATTCAAGGCGCTGTTTTTGCGAAAAATACGATTTTCGAAGGGTACCGTTTTTTTAGGTAAAATAAAATTTTCTCACTCCTTGTAGATTTTATTTAAGAACTTTTAGTTATCAAGTTTAGAAGAAAACGAGCATTTTTTTTAATACACAATACTATTCAAGCTTTTCGGGAGTTTTAACAAAAAAAAAAATTATCGAAATCAGTTGTACCGTTTTTGAGAAAATCAAAAACAAGAAAATGGTTCTAGGGGGTACTGTTAATATAACCATTTTTCGGATAATTTTTTTCAAGCATTACCTAGCCTTAACTAGATGACATTTTTTCAAAAAAAATCTGTTGAACTGTTTTTTAGAAAAAAAAATTATTTATTTATAATTTTCGGAATAAAATTGTATTATAAAAAAAAAACAAAAACATGTGGGGGAAAAATTAAAAATTCTATCTACCAAGTTTAAAGAAGATCAGCCTGCCGTTTCGGCTGTAGTCCAACAGACAGACAGACAGATTTTTGAGACTCAATGGGCCTTACCAATAAACAAACTTAGAGACGACTTTAATATTTGCGCAAAATTTACCATTATTTAATGGACTCTATATAACTGATCATACATGTTACATTTCATTTTTTAAGTTCTGTGCAATAAATGGTTCATAACTTAGAGTCCACTTAAATATTAAGTTCATAACATATATGGATAACTATATAGAGCTCATTACATATTGGTTCATTTCACTCAAATATTAAAGTCGTCTCTAAATTTGATTATTGGTAAGGCCCAATGAGAACTTTGATTAGAAATCTCGAGTTCAATTTTTGTACGAAAATACGAATGCATAACTTGCCTTATAGTACCTGAAAGTCGCAATTAAAAATGGTGTGATAGATTACGTTTCAAATGTTGCTTTTCAATGAGATTTTGTGTTCTTTCCGAAAATGATCAGTTTGACTACAAATTTTGCCTTTGTAGTTAAAAAAAATGTTAATATATTTTTGTGACCGAAATGAGACATATTACTTTATAAATCAAATTCTCACAAGCTCATTTATGAGAGAAATAAAGAAATTTAAGCCGATCGGCTCTTATAGAACATAACCCCAGACGCATTCCTCCCCTTGAACAATTCAATAGTAATGCTCGCGCTTCAGGGAATGCCCATCGGTTTACCCTCTAACCCAACTTAGGACGTAGAATGCTTTACCCGGCCCAATATTCCCCACTCATTATGATATTCAAAACCAATATGGATCGGTATTCCCCTTTAAATCCTCTCCAACTTTCCATAACCTTGCACTGTGCTTAAACATTTTAAGGGTATCCAGTCATAATCCTTGTAGTGTAAGTAAAATTATAAAACAAAAACTTGCAACTTCAGGATTGTTCAAATAAGACCCAATAATGTTAAACGGGAATAACTTTTTCATTCTTCAATACAATTGTTTTGCTCTTTTTGAAGGTTTTAATTTAGTTCTAAAAAATATGGTACAAAATTATTTTTCCATTATTGAAAACATTCAATTGTTATGACGTAGCGTGTTCTTGTTTATCTCACCTGCACTTATTTAGCCCACCCTGTAATAACCATTCTTTTGTTCGGATTTTCTGTCGTTTCCAAATGGTTATGAATCAGGTACAAGTTTATGACAAGAGATACTCTTAAAGGATTTGTCACTTCTTCGCAAGAAGCAGTACCCTTGAAAATTAATTTTTTTAAGTGCAAGTGATGGAAAAGTGATCTCAGACCCATGGCATAGAGCTGTGTAAATCGTTCATTTCAAATGATCGAATCGTTCAACAATCGATTACGAAAATGATCCGATCTTTTCAATCAATCGATCATTCGATCATTTTCATTTCACTGAAATGATTCAATACTGTTCCTATTCGATATTAATTTCGATTTCGATGATAAGATTGACTTGTGGCTTTGATAGTTCTCACAAAATACACTATGATGATGGCTACTTCATGGATTAAAAAGTGTCAAAAAATTCAAGAAAAAGAGATTTTATTTGTTGCTTCGGAAAAGAGCAATTTTAGGGCTTTTGGCTAACATTTGGTACGAAATATACTTTGTACGTCATAACTGAATTCGTCCTCTATTCGTCAAGTCATAAACTGTCAAAGTCCATCAAAGGATGGCTACGATGCCGATGGATTAAGAAACGTCCAAAAATCCACATTAAACATACCGGATCCTGATACATCAAATAATATCAGTTCAACCCAACAATTATTGTTTTTGCGGCCTACAACATCAACGACCAACCCGATCAATCATGTTGTTCTATGCCGAGTTCAACCCAGAAGTTCCAGTCCACTGTCCGTTTGGCGTTCATAATCCACGTTGATTGAATCGGAAGAAATGCAATCAAGTAAATCATGATTAATCGAGTCAACTGATATCGAAAATCGAGACTCATTGAAATGATTGAGATTGAAATAGAAAATCGAGAATCCAGAATCGAGAATCATGTAAATGATTGATATTGAGATCGATTAAAATGATTGATTTCGATCATCAATACTTTTCGATGATCGGATCAATAAAATCGAATCGATCCCGATTGACACAGCTCTACCATGGCATGACAGCCCAATGCACTAATCATTTTGTCAAGGGGTATTTAGTTATTTTAATACAGAATTTGACACACAGAAAATCTCCAAATGCTGGGTTTCAGACTTTTGCTTACAAAAAATAGCGTCTGGAGCAATAAATTGCCAACTGATTCAGATTGGGAAATAAGTGTTATTAAAAACTAAATGTCTAAATCATATTTCCAGTTGGAAATGACTCATTAAAGCTTTTCTTCATGTTCATGTTGCAGTACTATTTTCAATTAGGAATCATATTTTATCTGGTCCATCCGAAAACACCCTTTTTCTATACAAAACATTTGAGATTGTATTTTATTTAATATTCTCTTTTACTTATATCTGTCGATTTATCGTTTACTCGTAAATATGTTTGGATATTAGTAACAAGTATTTTACTGATGCAAGTTTTTTTAAATATCATTCTCTCGTAAGGCCTGCAAATTCGTCAACAGTTTTTTTTTTTTCGAAAGACTTTTCAATCTTCATGAAAATTCCACCTTTGGTCTTGTACCTGATGATGGATTATTTTTTTTCGTCCAGATCTTTCCATGCACGACTGAACGCACGATTGTGTCGCTAATTATGATAGCGTTTGTTGTTTTTTTAAATTTTTTTTTCGACAACATTTAACATCAATTACAGACAAAAATACAACTGTCACGCATACCTACGAGCCATCAGTCGTCGTCGACGACGACTGCTACGTCCCCCGCTTTTTTTTTTTAAACAATTACTTCACTCGAAAATGAAACAATTTCACTCGTCATATTTGACCGCAAAACGAAACAATAAAATAAAACAAAAATAAAAAAATAAAAAGAAGAAAACCTGTTAAACATCTCTCACACATTGCATTCGGGTTTCGGGATCGGGATTGGGATTGCATGTGAGAGAGCCTGATTCCCGATATAATAGGTGGTTCCATTGTGTTTTGTTTGGCTTTCATTCCTCCTCCAGATAGACATCGCCGTTGTCAGTTTCAACGTCGAGTTTCCCCGAACTGTTGGCGTCGTCATCGTCAGCGTCGTCAGTATGTTGCATTGTCAGAGATGGACTCCTAAATGACTGTTGACAAACAATTACAATTAATTTTCGGTTTTGTCTGCAACAATTCCACTGTAGATATAAACTTGCCCGATGATAATGATGACGATGACGACTACGGCCGCTAGAGGGGGTGTGAGCCGCAAACACGAAACTCACTTTTTTCTCGTTGTTGTTGTTGTAGTTGCTTTTGCCTTGTGTGTGTTGTATAATGGTTGTCATAATTTTTGACAACTTGACGAGGACTACATTTCCGACCATGAAAATGATGAAACAAACACGAACATTGAACAGCAAGCACCGGAGCAGTAAAATTGTCATGTAGAATTGTGTAGATGGATCATCATCATCATCATGCTTCTCTCATGGAGAACCACAGCAATCATCATCATCGGATGAGAAGAAGACTATCCGAAGCGAACTATATACAACAAGAACGGGCCTGGGGTGAATAAAAAACGAAACATACTCGATTCGTTTATAGTTTTTTTTTTTTGCTGTGTTTTCATGTTTTTTAATCACAGGCTTTCAATTGAAGATATACCAAAACGAATAATTCGAAAATATTGTATAAGTACATAAGTATAGGTATCTCCTGTTTCAATAAGGAGGGATATTAAGTAGCAGACATGCTAACTTTTTTTTTTTTTTTTTTTTTTTTGAATTTTTGAATTAAATGTCAGTTGTTTTGTGAATGTTGTTGGGTTTGAAATTTGGAATTGGTTTTAAATTATTCCTGCTGTCATATGTATATGTACCTAAACATACCACACTTCAAATTTCACAAAGAGACCTTTCATCAAAAAAAAAAAAAAACTTTGTGGAAAACTGCTTTCACTTGAGTTGTTATAAAAGTTTTTTTTTTTCAATTGAAAATTATACAGTTGAGCGAAGAAAGTTATATTGAGGTTTGGTCTTGAGGGAACTCATGTGGACTTGTTAAATATGCGATGAAATGAGAATAGAATAGGAAACCTCTTGAAAGCCCAGAATGTGCGGTTAAACGTTTTGACCACATTTAAACACAAGTCTCCCTTGTTTTAGAGAAAGAAGTTAAAGTAACAATTTGTTAAATACACATTTCAGCACAAAAAACTTATTGCTTGTAGATACCGACTATTGTTGCTTACCACTAAGGAACATACATTTCTGGGGAATTGAAGATGTTTTTAACAAAATTCATAAATATTCATTTTTCATTTTTGAATTACCGTTGAGTGGAATCATTGGAGTAGACATTTTAAGCTGAGTTTTCTTTGAATATTTCTGATTACTTATTTTAAAGTTTGTGTTGCTAAATTTTTTCATATCGTCCCCTCAGAAGCAAAGTGGCTTATCTCAAAATCTATAGTTTTTTCACAAAAGTGATTTGAAATAATTTGAGTCTTAAAAAACTAATTTCCGTCTAGAGGTTATGCGAGGCGGCAAAAGTCGTAGAACAAGAAAATTATTATTTTTTTTTCTTTATCGACTGGTATAAATACATTTTTAAGAAAATCACTTAAAAAAAAAAAATGGTCGGACTTATGTCGTTTTGCATAAAAATAATTACTATTTATATGTTTTTTTTCCAGAAATGCTTGCAAAGTGTCGTTTTGTAATGAAATGAAACCAATAATTTTATTTATTAACAAATTTATTTATTTATTTATTTATTTATATTTTTTTATTTAAACACTTATTTTCAATAAACAAAAAAGTTAACAAACCTATTCAGGATTTAAACAAAGCTTTAATACTTTCAGAAGTATTTTTTAACAAAAATATCAATCTTGATTGATGAAACAAACGAAAAAAATAAATAAATAACTAGGTGAAATAAGGTAACAAATATTTTGTTCTGAAAGATTTTGCAGAGGTGAAACAGACCATTCGGGCATATTATCAACACTGTTTGACGTTCTCGCTAGTTTGACAAGCAACTGAGATCTGTTCAATCTACATACATACATTGTAAAAAAAATTGGTGCAATTCGAATTATAAATATTGTTTAAGATTTTCAAAAGCCTTGATAAAGTGACACTTCTTACACTGCTAAAAACAAAACTTTTTGATTTTTAAGTTCTTATTTTCGTAAGAAAAATGACATATTTTGTATAATGGCGTTTAGCATTCAAACAAGCAAAATGACGACTGACACGAAACTGAAAGTGTCAGTTTACAGATGAATAGTTCAGGGATGATATCTAAAATGCAAAAGGACACAAACGCCCTCACGCCTTCAGTTTAAGAAGTATTTTTATGAAAGTTTGACAGAAAAATAGATTTTTTTTTTGTGATTTTTTCTGTATACTCAACTCAAAATCGCTAAATTTTGAAATAAGCCACTTTGCTTCTGAGGGGACGATATGTAATACACGCAGTGATGGCCAAATCTAAAGCACAAAAATATCTCACATTAGAAATATTGGAAAAAATCGCGAAAGACTCTTGATACTTTATTAATTTTTTATTTAAATATAGTTTGCCTAGTTTTGGAGCATTAAATTAAAGTTTAAATAATAAAATAAGAAATTTAAAAATAGTTAAAAATAAGCACATGCCTTATATACTATGTACGTCTACAGTTACTTCTACAGAGCTTACTTCATAAATACTATTAACCTAACTTCTTTCTTTTTATGAAGCATATCTTAAAAAAAAAACGGTGAATCATTTTTCTTTCTTGCCAATAAATATGGTATCAGTTATGCGGTCATTTCCGGAACTATATCTCCATTTTGTGCTCGAGGAAGTACACAAACAGTGTATAACGGCAGAAAATCCCGCAAAACCACTTCACGTTGTGGCAAGAGAATTATAAGGTCAATCAAAAAAGACCCCTTCATATCTTCTAAAAATATTTAAAAAGAACTAGTAAAATTTTTCTTCGCAAAGGATCCGGCGGAGACATCCAGAAAGCATTCGACGGTGACACGATGACTGTTGAGCGCTGTGTGATATCGTGTTGGAATTTTAGCAGTGGCTGCAAGGTTGAGTGTTTTTCTCGAAAGCCGAATTGCATGTCATTGATGACGGAATTTTCACGGCAGAATTTTTTCAGTCTTCGGAGGATTACTTCATCCAGTAATTTGCTGATATTGTTGAGAAGTGATATCGGCATGTAGTTGGGAACTAGGTTGGAAGCACCTTTCTTCGGAGTTAGCTCAATCTTCGCTGTTTTCAACTTCTGGGAAAGTAACAGTGGTTGATGCAGTTGTTTAACATGATTGTGAGGAAAATCATCAGGATGTAGTAGGAGACATCATCTGGTCGAGCAGGCCTTTTTGGCCTAGAATAGCCGATGATTTCTACAACGTCCTCTAGATTGCATAAATGACTATCGGTGGGATCATTTGCTGGATTGATGCTATTAAAATTGATTTAATCTGAATTTGGCTGAGGTGTTTGTTGAACTGTCGCCTCACCTTCCTGTAAGAAAGTTGGGTCAGTAGGTGGGTTCGGTGTGAAGTTTCCTTCGAAGTAGTCGGTGAACGCTTCCACCTTGTCTTAGGCGGAGGTAGCTTCAATATCATTGCTGATGATGGTTTACGGTATTTGTGGCTGTTTTCCAATGATTGCTTGCAATCTTCTCTGGTATTGGATATTATTGTGGTATTGGATGGAGTTCCGGAACATGATGTTGACTTGCTGAAGCTCATTCCAAACTATCTGGTAACTTCTGTTGGTTGTATTCAGTTGACTTTGTTGGATCCTCTGGAGACATTTTCTTAGACTCTGTCTGTGAGCATACAGAATCTGAACGTACTCGGGAAAGTGCTGATACCTATGTATATCCCTTGACGTTCTAGACTGTTTTTGGTTGTCCAGAACATCAGATATGGAATATTCAAAGTTGAGAATTGCTGCATCGATTTCGGTATCCAGAAGATTCCTGTCTGAACGTGGAATAGTTAAGCTGTCTTCGACGTCTCTGTGAAGTCTATCAATATCCAGCCGTCTGAAATTAATGAAATTCATAGGAGTTTCTGTTGTAAGGAGTATGGGTTGGTTGAGGTTGATCTATAGTTGAACAGCTTCATGGTCCGTGTCGCTGTGCACTAATGTACAGACATAATTCCGGATTTCCGAAAGAGTGTGCACTATGTTCGAGGAAGCCGGGAAGAAGTCCAGCGTTGATGGTGTTCTGAGAAAGGTGAGTTTGTTTTGTGAAACAACCACTAAGGAGTGCTGGTCGTTGTTGGCGTCCAACCAGTCAACAACGGCCTTGCCCTCAGGTGAGATCGTAGTATCTAGCCACGTGTGGTGCCTGGCATTGAAATCATCTTTGTCCGATGAGTCCATATGTGCTTCTCTCGAGGACACCATTTGAGAATTTGGAAGTCATTGTGAATATTTCTCATGCTGGATTGGTACTTGAAATGATGATAAGAGTTTCATCTCTTCCAAGTATAATGGTGACGGCAGTGGCTTCGCTGGTTCTGAAACCTGTTATAATGGTTTCTGATTACCGTCCCTCTACGGTGTTCATCTTTGTCCTTTCGGAAGGTTTTGAAGCCGGCCATGTCGATGTTGTTGCGCCTGGTGACGTTGGTCCCACTGATGAGAGCGATGTCCGGGTTGTTGTTTTTCATCCATAAATTAAATATCGTTCTCTTCTCAAGGCTGTACAATGAATTTACATTGCACGTCAGGATGTGGAGCTTCTTTGATTGCATAATTCGAATATGAAGGTGGCCAGCCCCACAGACTTCCTGCCTTCACTAAGCTGAGCATAGTTTGATGGAACTGCACTCTGAGCTTTTCCCATGACCGTAGGTAGGTCGGATCCAAAAATCCTTTGAACTTCGCTGTTCAGGTTCCTTGGTGGGACTGTCGTTGATTCGAATGTTTTTTGATGTAAGATATTTTTGTGCTTTAGTTTCTGTCAAAATTTAAGCTTTTTATAGCCATTAAAAAGAATTTTTAGTTTAGAGTTTATTGTAAATCAAATTAAGTTAAATCGTCGAAACGACATAAACAAAATGGACAAATAATGTTTATATTATTTAAAGGCATTTGACCATGTCCACCACGGACTACTTTTGCTAAAGTTGAGGATGTTAGGCTTCAACAAAAATTTAATAAATTTTTTGAGTTCTCATTAGCACGATAGAAGCCATTATAAGATTCTATAAGATTGTTGTCTGGACTTCCACATGGAAGTCACCTAGCTCCACTTATTTTTATTAATGATCTTCCAGCGATACTTAAATATTGTCATTATTTGATGTGTGCTTCTAAATCGTTTTCCATTATGATTAATTTTGAAAGGAAAATAAGTCAAATTCCTTTGAAAATTTTGGCCTTTTTCCAAGGCGATCTGGGGTAGTTTTCGATCCCTACATTTCTCCGCTATTACAAACTATCTACCAAATAAATTTCCGAGCTTATTGTATCTGAGACCCGTAGCAAATAGGTATTTCACATTGGGTGTGATTAAAGAAGGAATCTCTATCTTGACTTTAGGTCCGAAATCGAATTTAAATCCCTGGAATCATGATTACTGGTGAAAATTGTGTTAAAGAGGTTCCAGACACACTTATAATTACTTTTGAGATTTTATAAGTAAGTATTTTAGACTCACTGTCGAATCTTTCCTGACAAAAAAAAAATGGAACAAAATTGTAAAATGAATTACAGTTTCCGTTTCATCTGAGTATAACACAAATTCAAAACGAAAACTAATTATCTCACTAAGCCAAGTATCCACATCCACAGTCCACAAAAAGTCACACAAATCAAACTACCAAACGTAAATTTAATTAAAAATGTACCAATTAAAGCGTAAACGAACGGTGCGGTGGCAGAGAAATCGAATGAGCATATAGTTAATTACTCTCCTATCAAATAAACTTTTCCACCAGATGGTTGGTCATAATGTCAATGGGAAATACTTTATTAATTAATAAACATAACACACTGACATCGCTTATCTTAACTTCAAAACATCACAGAAGGTATTTCGCAACTTAAGCTACATTAGATCCACGAATGAGCGTTAAGCTTATATAAAAGAGAGTATCTATCGCCCTCGTGTGTGTGGGTATCTCCTTTCGAGGATCGCATTCCAATTTTTATTGGATTAATTTGGTTTTGCGTTTTCTTCTTTTTGGATTAGTATCGACTTTTTTGAGAATTATAAGACAAGTCTTGATTTTGTAATGAAAATCCATTTAAATGGCAGAACAGGGGGAAACAGGAAATAAATCAAGGCAACATGGGGACTGGTTGTGTGATTATGTGAAGTTTGTTTATTTCCACTTCCTCCCTGATACAAACAGTGACAGAGAGAGAGAGAGGTGGTGGTGGGATAAAAGAGATAGGGGGAGTAATGTTTGCATGTCCTGTTGTCGTTCCTGTAGGCCTTGTGTGCTTATGCATTGCGCGCAATAATTATGTGGCGATTTTTATCTTAAGTGAAAATTGTATGTTACCAGCATTGACATTGGCAGTAGTCAGTGGTGCCAAATTAGGAAGTCTATCATATTTCTTTTTGACATGTCTGTTTTTTTTTGTATGAAATTTGTTTGCTTTAAAGGTTCCAAATTAAGTCTGCTTGTTGTAAGATACTTTTGATTGGCCATGCATGTCGATGTAAATGATTATGTATTTAACACACTTAATGAAATTACATTTCGACTTTTGACCATGAATGTCGGCCTTTTGTGCATGTCCGGCCATTGCCACCAAAGGCAAACCTAGAGCACTTTTATGGTTTTCAAAAACACATAATGACAAATAAATGAAAATTAATGAAAAGGATAACATATTAGTGCACATGTGGAGACGTGTATCTGAGGATATGTATGTGTGTTTTTTTTTTTTTGTTCCTAAGTAAAAGGACATTCACATTCGATTCATTAGTCAAACTTGGCTGGAGATATTTTATGAATTGGAAGGTGTAAGAATTGAATAAAATGGAAAAGGGTTAAAGGAAGTAATTTTATGCTAGCATTTAAATAGAATGAGTTTCATAAAAAAATAGTTCGATGGTCTCTAGTAGTAATTACTTTTTCTATTGATGTCTTTTTGGTACGATTATAATAATGGACTTCACATGAATTCTCGTTTTTGATGGGAAATTGAATGCTTGATGATGAGGACAGAGGTACTAGTTGTCCTTCTAACAAATTAAGAGACATGCATCAATGAACACTTCATTATATAAATGTTATTTGCAAAATAGATAAATTTGGTCGTTCGAGCCGACCAATTTTCAAACTCAAAATTTAAACAAAAAATAACTATGAATACCCAAGCAAATGCTTGTAGTATAAGAAAATGTAAGGTAATTTCAAAAGATAAATTTCGTGGTACATATTTTCATTTTCATTGAAAGTACATGAGGTAGGTAGGAAGATCGAAATGGCGGCCATGAGCTCGGCATGTCAGTGAGCCAATTAGCGCTGGAGTTTGCCGTTTTGAAACCATAAATTCGTTTGATGTATGGATTTAATTAGATATGATGAGGGGCTCGTGAGCTCCCGTAAACTTGAATTTTTCTAGCTCACGGTCCACAGTGTGGAAAATGACAAATCTAGCGGAACTTAATTAATTTTTTTCTTGCTTCAAATATATAATTAAAGTTAGCAATACGATTCATAGAAAACCGGTTTTTAAAATGGCGTTAAAATTTTTAATCATCCATATATTAACAAAGAGGTACCTCGCTGAAAGTGAAGCCTTTGTTTATATTCGAAAAAATCACAGAGTATTTCTTTGATCTTGCAATCAAACGTGTGTCTCAGTGATAAAAGTTATAGAGTATCAAAGTTTGGAAATTTATTTTTTAGAGTCCTGAGCATCTTGCAAGGTAAGAATTAATGCATAACTTAAAATGTAAGCAAGTCATTTTGAAAACACAATTTGAGAAGTCTTAATTTGAACTTTTTTTTTTTTAAGTTGAGTTTTAAAAATGTATCCTCGTGTATCTTTCGTGAAATAATTTTTTTTATAACTGTTAATTCACTATCTATCAAATTGTGTGAAATTTGGCTTTGAATATTTGTGGCACTCATACATTTTAATTTAATTTTCAATGATATGTACAGTATGAAAAATCATAAAATTTTTGAAATTTGGCATCATAACAGAATGCGGAATAGAAATAACGTCATTTATAACTATAATAATAGAAAAACACAATGTTGAGGTGGAAGATCAAAGCCTTAGAAGTCTAAAAATTTTTGTTTAAGCAAAAAAATAGACATAGAAAATGGAAGAGTAGCTACCGAAGGCTTCCAAGATTTTTAGCTGCAAATGAAACATGGCTTGAAAAGTAATTATCCCTTTCAGATAAATTGAATAAGTTGCTAGGATCTAAAAGGTCGAGGAATCCTAGACGCCTAGACCGCGCAGTATAGGACGACCAGCGAAAGATTTTATTGGATTCAGAAATGTCCTTTTCAAGTTCCAATGTATCTGATGACAGTAATAATGACAATGATGATGACGATGCTGTAGACGAAATATAAATTATTAAACAAATAAATACATAATGATATAATTCTCATATAAAACTACAAAAATATTTTAAAGATGTAAAGTTTTTAAGCTTAGATAAAAGATGTAATATCCAAAACTAATCAAAAATTTATTCATCTATATTTAGAATGGTCGTTTATCTTGGAAGTCTAGGCTGTTTATATAATATATATGTTTGTATATATAATTGTCTTTAATTTAAAGCATGAGAACAATTAGAAGGACAAACTGCTCGTACAGCTAGTTTAATATTATAATGAATAAAGAGTAGTTAAATTTAACAGTTTGGTCCTAAAAACGATGTTTTATATTTTTGGGACAAAAATAAATTAAAAATGCGGATACTTTGTAAAAATTTTACGAAATTATAATAAAATATTCATTTTATGTTTTAAATAAGGTAACTAGAACTTTTATTATTAATTATTATTAATGTTTATAGTTATATTAAGTTTCCAAAGGTCCCACTACAGTGCAAAAAACAAGTATGTTTTTAGAGCTCGTTTTTTTTTAAATTGACAAACTATAAAAATAATTGATGTTTTCAATTATTTTGTAGTTTTTTGTAATGAATACTACACAAAAAATATCAAAAAGTTTGTTTTTTCGTGCATGTTATTCAATTTTGAAAATGGACCTACCTTAGTAAAAAAATGGGTACTTTCAAAGCTCGGTTAAAAAAAATATGATTAATGAATATACATATTTACTGTTAAATTTCATTTCTTAGTAATTTATTATTAATCCTGCAAAAAGAAAATGACGAAAAAAAAATAAAATATAAGCGCCATTAATTTAATTCCGCTAGATTAGCGAAATCACACACTGTGCGGTCTTAAGATCAAAGAATAACTGTTACAGACGTCTTGGAGGTTCCGTTCAGAGCCACTTCGTCGCTTAAGAAAAGAGATCAAGTCTTTGATAGATAGATAGTTTGTTAAGGTCGTTGAGGAATAATTTTTTCGAATTAGTGGGATTTTTGGGCAGAGCTGAACATTAACAGAGGAAATGAGTGAATTTTTCCTTTTCCCACAACTATGGCGTCCAGTGCATGTTTCAACTGCCCGAGCTAATGTCTTGCCTGGGTCTGCATATAAGGTCATTTGTTCGGGACTTATTGTAGTTGGGCCACCTCTTTCTAGATAAAATGAAGTTGGTTAAGCTTCAGATGGTTAAGTGCACATTCTGACTTTGGTCACTATGTCTCAAACAAACGATTATTGGATACTGACAACGTCATACTGGACCTTGTAAGAAATCACTTTGCACGATCAGCGGACGTTGCAAAAAACGAGTTCGCGTCGGTACTATTTACCCGCATCCTGGATGTGGAAAGTGGATACAAACAACCGGAGATGCATATATATGGTTATTTCAACGAACTAGCGGATAAACGAGCAACGGATAAAAGAATCTTTTAGGTGTCTTTTAAATCAGGGGATGAGATACTGCATACCCGAAAGGGATCTTTAATAACTCTAGGGCCAGGCGCGCACATTCAATTTTTAGTTTCGCAACTGTTTGGTTGCTAAAATGATACATACACCGCGCACTTAGAGCAACTCGATTCGAGCAACTAAAAAGTTGTTTTGACACAAACTAAACGATTGCCTTCGCAACAGTTGAGCTGTTTTCTATAAGCGCAAGAGAGAAAAGAGTGTGAGCGTGAGTAAAGAGTTGCCAGTGCGCGGTTCTCTTTCAACTGGTGATTAAACTATTGGATTTCGATCACATCTAGCGAAATATTGGTGGCTTGAATAAGTTGAGGCCGAATCTTAGGTTTAGTCGAGAAAGATTTCTTCAAGATGTAAAGGGCGAGACCCAATGCCCGGAGAATTCCAGAGGACCAGTTACCATGGGACAGGAAGAATTTGGCAGCAAATCTGAGAAGATCGAAAGAAGTCTGAGATTTCTTGTCGGAAAACTATGATACGAAAGGATCACGTCAAAAGATTGAAGAATACCGCAAGTTGACGAGCCTCCAAATGGCTATAGGATAACCAATTGCTGAATATGATCGCGATTTCAAAACCATAACCATCAGACTGAAGGAGTTGGAAACAAAGTTAGTTATAGTGCATCTTGATGGATAGTCCCATGACTACGTGGATATAAGATCTGCTTTTGACAACCAAAGCCCATATCCTGAAGTTTTGACTGCTTGTTCGAGATTGCTAGAAGTAGGTGACAGACAGAAAGAGGTTTAGAACAACAACGCGTTTAGTGACTATCGCCCACAAAAGCATCAATTTGAAATGTTGTAAGAGGGGTCACATAGCCAAGGGTAGCTAGATTAACAAGCAAGATTTCATCGTACAGGAGCGTCTATCATAATCTGCAAAGGTATCATTTGCAGGCTCAAGTCAGCGATTATCGTGCTTGGATAGCGGAGAAACCTTACATACATATGTGTAATGATGAATCCAATTTTGTAACGCTTAACACAACTGAAGAGGCTATAACCATGTCAAATTAGCCGACCATCATGTTATCAATGTAAAGGAACTGGAACTGTTAAATCTGACATCTATGTTCAAAACTCAAAAGAACCATTTTTCCTCTACAAAACCTTACTAATTCGAAAATTAGCGGATAACCTCATTTCAATCAACGGACATTGGCTATAAAGTAATAACAGTAATCGAGCTAAAATACTGAACAAAGCGGATGGCTTGATCATGAAAGCTGAAAAACGAAATGGTTTGTACTACATAGCAGCTGATGGAAAGGTACATATATGAGCAGAGATACAACTGGAACGTCTAGGATATAATATGGGTCGTTAATGTCCGTGGCCTACCCGAGAAGTTCGAAGATGACTTCACTATCAATTGTACGATCCGTATTAGAGTTAAAAAAAATCAAACATTATTTAATAGTACGAACAATGAAAAGAAGTTTTCGCAGCCACTAGAACTTCTCCATTTAGACATCTGTGGACGGATGCGAACGGAATCTATGGGAGAGGCAAAATATTTCATAACCTTAATTTATGACTCTTCAAGGAAGATATTTGTCTATGTTTTCAAAAGAAAAAGTGAACTACTCCAAGTCTTTAAGGCTTTCATGATTTTTGCTGAAACGCAATCTGGAGAAAAACTCAAGACTCACTTACTTACTTATCCGGCCCCCTATCCATGGAGGGTCTCTGCCTGAGATATTGCGGTCTTCCATCGGTTGCGATCCCTCGCGAGCTCCCTCCATTCGTCGGGACCAAGCTCTCTTGCGTCTGTAACCGCCTGGTCCCTGTAGCGGAGGTTCGGTCTTCCTCGTCGTCTCGAACCTGGGGGCTGGGATTCGAAGATTTTCTTGGATGGAGCGTTGTTGTCCATTCGCTCGATGTGACCGAGCCAGTGTAGTCGACGTGTTTTGGCTCATTGAACTACATCGACATCTTGGTACAGCTCGTATAATTCACGATTGAATCTTCTCCCCCAATCGCCCTCTTCGCATATAGGACCAAATATCCGCCGAAGAATTTTTCTCTCGAAAGTGCCCAGTAGCAATTCCCCTTTTTTACTTATCGTCCAGCACTTGGCGCTGTAGAGTAGGACTGGTAAAATTAGGGTTTTGTATAGCCTGCACTTTGTCTTTCGAGAACAAACCGAAGTAGCAGCGGTTTGCTAGGGTAATTCTTCGTCGGATTTCCACTAAGGTGTCATTCGGGGGAATGATGTTCGTTCCGAGGTAGGTGAACTCCTTGACTACCTTGAAATTACTGCTACAAACAGTGACGTTTTGTCCTAGGCGGTGGACAGATGAGGCTTTGTTTGTTGATAGCATATACTTTGTTTTGTCCTCATTAACTTCAAGACCAACACGTTTCGCCTGTTCATCAATAGCTGTGAACGCTTCTAGCACAGCTCGCTTGGAGCGGCCGATGATATCGATGTCGTCCGCATAGCCAAGCAGTTGGGAAGACCTGTTGAAGATAGTGCCTTCCAGGTTAACACCACTCTTGCGCACTATCTGCTTCAGGACTAGGTTGAAGAAATCACATGATAGCGTACTCGTATTTTGTAACGTGATGCGGCATACCTGGATCAGTTTTTTCGGGATCCCGAGTTCCGACATCGCCAATAGAAGCTCTTGGCGACTTATGCTATCATATGCGGCTTTGAAGTCGATGAAAAACTCAAGACACTCCGAACAAAAAATGAGTTTGAATACTGCAGCAAAGATTTCCAAAAATGAGTGGAACAGAAACCCGCTTTATTAAGTTTAAAAAATGAATCAGACTATAACCCAATAAAAGGCTTTCAATGTCCCAATTTCAATACAATTTCGTTTTTTTTTGTTAAAATCATATGCGCCTCAGCTATGAATGATATTCCTGACCTTGTTTATCTCTCTTTCGATAACAATATAATTCCCAACCCGCCATTATTTATCGATTGCAGATTGTGTCCTCTTTTCCTTTGTTTATCATAACAACACATCTTTCCACAGACAATGCGTCAACACAAAGAACAAGTGGCTGAAATTGCTGAACTCACAACTTATTGATAAAATTGATTATTGTTCAACTGTTCATTTGTACAACAACAAAAGTTAATTGTTATCAAAAACAAAAACAAAACAAGACATTTCCTCATACTCTTGACTGAAGTTAAATCGAACGAAAATAAGCAAACCTGCTGCTTCCAAGAATAAAAACTCTCCAATACTTAGCTTTATAGAGCAATCGGGTATTATAAATAAAAAATTAAAATTTCAGCGCAGTTCGATGATAAAATCGCAAGTTTAAAATCAAAATTTATTTTTAGCAATTTTATTATCACAACAATATTAACGAGTTAAAAATATATAAATTTTAAATAGGTGACGAAGAGTCAACAACGGAATCAGTCAGCAGTGTGTGTGTGAAGTGTGGGCTTGATTTTAAATTATTATTAATATTTTTTTTTTTTAATCGCGATCCAACGTTGGTGGTTTAGTTTATAAATTTAATAAAGATTAAAATATTGGCATGAAAAATTTTAATAAAAAAAAGAGAACAAAGGGAACTGACCCTTAACATGGTTCCTTGTTAAATGGGGTAATTTTGCAAAGTCATTTAAATTGTGTGTTATCGGTGCAGTCATCCGGCATTGTGTGCGTGTGAGATGCGGTAAATGCTCTTCCAGCGAGAGAGTATCTCAAAGATACATACACCACACATTTTTTCCTTTTATGGAAATCAAATTAAGCTTCTCGCTATAAACATAGCCTAGGTCTAGTCAAGAGTGTCATTGTGGCTTGTAAAGTCTTAATGATAAAAAAATCTAGATTTTCAGCTAAAAATGGCTTTCGCCTTGCATCTTGGTTCTCCTTTGTTTGGACGGATTTCTGAATTTCAAATAAATCTATCCGACGGGGCGATATACACACGATGTATCTTAATACTAATACTAATTCAGGAGCAGAGGTAGATATTCCTTGTATGGCATCGAAGCTCATTAAACAAGTGGCAATGTGTATTTTATTTAATTAACGTGTCTTGTCGATGGCTTGAGCTATACCAACCACCAACTAAAGGTGCCAAAGAGCAAAAGAAATCATTTAAGAAAAATGATACTTTGCAACAAAGAATAATTATTTATGAGTACAGAGTGCCTGTCTTAACCTACCTAGCTGGGTACCTTATATGCAATTGACGGTCACGTAATATAAATTAAAATTAATTACAAAAATATAATTCTTATTTGTGGCAGTGGTATTTTTTTTTTTTTTTTTTTTTTTCATCTGTAATATTCCACCGTTTTGGTTTGTTTTATTATTATTTTTCTGGCATTCGGAAAATGTTCTTGTTTTGTATAATTTAGCAAAATTAAACATGCAGAAAAGCAGAAAAATTAAAAGGAAATTAAAAATAAACAAAATACCAAACGATCTTAACGTGGACTCAAGAGAACGTGATAATAATTCGAATTGTTGATTTGTTGCAATATTGTTGCAAAACATTGAACCTCTCTAAGTGTTTGAATTTAATTTTGATATAAAATCAGCGATATTTGTATTGATTGTGATGTGATGTGTTGCAAGGCAATATGTGTGACGACGAGAGATGCAATCACTGGCTCGTGATGTGATTAGAATTTTGTATTAATAATGATTTTTTGTTGGCTTTGTTTTCCAGCTCGAAGGACCAATTTACATTTTTGAGTGACAGATTTAGTATTGTTAAGACGCGAAGTGAATTTATAATCGAAGGCAGTACTGGTGTTTTTTTTTTATTTTATTTATAATGAAGAATGAGAAGTTATGTTTATTTGATTTTTTTCTTAAAAAAACTAAAATTCTTTGAATTTGTCTAGTTTTAGAAAGGATTTTTTTTCCTTGAAATGGGAACGTGTTCATTGAAGATACGGGTTGTTGTGGATAATATCTATTTAGGGGCATCGTTCAAAATTTCATTTCAAATAAAATTCCGAAAAGTCAAAAATTCGGAATCGGTAGAAAATTGTAACTAAGTCACTAGGTCATGGTTCTCTTCAAGCTGTTGCACCACCAAATTTATTTTTTAATATTCGAAATCATCTAATTTATCTTCAAAATCATTCGATATTTATTCACGCTCATTATGGAATCCGCAACATTATATTCTCGGGTAGTTTAGAATTTTTCACATTAGTTTTAAGCTTGCCTAAATATTGTATTGTTTTCAATCCATACACTTTGGGTTCGAATGTGAATGTGAAAAGAAAATATTTCTTTATAGCGCGGATCGTGAATGGATTCATAGAAACGATAATCATTAATATGGAAAAAGTGAGTCAGGCTTCCTCTACAGCATTCGCTTTGATTATTATTTTAGAACCTGCTGTTGATTCATCCAATCTTGCATTTTTAGAAGTTCATGAGTCACTTGAATGTGACCAAAACTTCACACATTTCTAGTTGTTTCTACGTGAAAAATCTATTTTTTTATAGTAAACGAGTACAAAAGGGGTTTTGACTACCCTTTAAACATCTAAACACTTTGCAAGTGTTAGGAAAACAGGGAAGGATTATAGAGGAAAAGCTCTGAGTATCAAACGGGGAGGGAAATTTAGAGACGTTTAAAGCATTTTACATTACTCAAATTTGCGGCTAAATAATAAACGTGTAGTAGAGGGGTCTTAAATACCTTTAAAACGATATCACTTTTTGTGGGCATTATTCAAATATTGAAGGGTTATTAATGAGATAATAATGTCCATTGGTTTGAAGCTCTCAATATCAAAATGGGAGGGAAAGTTAGACACACTTAAAGCATTCCACATTCGAGTAGTGTGGCTAAAGAAAATAAACTTCTTTTATAGGTTTTTGAGTACCCATAAAACGTAGGCACATAGGGAAGGATTATTAAAAAGATATCCGTGTGCATTGGTTTTGAAGGTCTTAATATCAAAATGAAAAGAAAACATAGATTCATAGAAAACAATCCACATTCGAGTAGTGTGGCTTAAAAAAGAATCTCTTTACTTGACAGTATACGTTCCAAGTGAAATCAATCAATTAATAAAAATTTATAAAAAAGAATTCGTCATTTAATGAATAGCTTGTCCCCAAATATTTTTTTTTTATTTTCATTTCACAAACAAAAGTTCGCATTAAGTTAGCAAATAACAGAATTTATCGAACTTAAGCTGAAAAAAATGGTTCAAACAATTATTTTATGCACTTAATATTGACAGATAAGCGTTGGAGTGTTGGAAACAACTTTTTTTTTATTTTTAAGCTCGAGCTGTGTAAAATATTTGGCTGAATATTGGATAGAATTTCGTATGGGATATAATTTTTTTTTATCAAAGGATTTATCGGTAGTGAAAAACTATTTTAGAAATGTTAAAAACAGACATTTTTAAGAGAACTATGTATTATTATTCCGAAGGGCTTTATTTGGAAAAAGTTTTTCGTAAATTCTCCAAATCTCAAAAATAACGAAAAACTGGATTGGAGCACTTTAAGAATAATTAAAAAAATTTGGTAGTGCAACAGCTCATAGAGAACCACGACCTAGTGACTTTCAACTCTTAACCATTCCCTTTGTATGTGTAGCCAGGAATTTAGGGAACCTACAATTTCTAGTGGAAAACAATGAATTGTTTAAGCGATATTGAAACCGTTATTAAGAATTCAAGACTGCAAGATACTGACGTATACTGGTGATTGCTGGTATATGATAATTGATATCATCATTTAGCAAACTCGCTCACTGGACCATATCTTAATATTAAAAAAGATGAAACCATTACGAGCAGTTAAATTACTAATAACCGAGAGCGTATTTTGGTAGGTTAAAAAAATGTGTTAAAAATAACGTCACCTCAACTAGATTAAATTAAATTTTTTAAAACAAACAACTGAGAATGTTAGCTTAATCAAAATCTAAGTTATATTAATCGAGCAACTAGGTTATAGTTTGCATTTCCAAGGAAGTTTACTTTAAACGAGTAACGTGTTTAAATCAAATAACTACACTTAATTAAATTAACATATTTCTTATTCAATACGAAATAGTCTTTTCGGTTGAATATAACTAATGGTTATGTCGTTTAAATTAAACGAGTATCCAGGCTTAAGCAATTAAACTTACGGTTATGTTTTTTGAACTAAGCTAGTATTTAGGTAAAAACAATCTACCAATACACATATTATCTTACTAAGTAAATGGGTTTAAATTTCTAAAACTATCAATCAGATTTATTTAATTAACTAACCGAGTTGATTCGTTTCAATTTACCCTGGTTGTTTTTGTAAGTTGTACATTTCTTAACCGATTTCCATTTTTCTGCGTGATAGTCAGAAGAAAGTCTTACAAATATGTCTTGAAGCATCGGCAATAAAACAAGCTGAATAACATTTCTGACGTTATAAATTGAAAGTTATTTCGAAATCTCAACTAACAGCAGGGATAGTTTTTTTCATCTGAACCCATTGATAGCTTTGTTAATTATTAGTGCGACACTTTTGAATTTCCATTTGAGTAAAGATCACTGGAATGTTTGAGAAAATCCGTGTTTTATTGGTAAGTAAGTGGAAAACAACAACAAATTAGATTAGTGAAGAAAATTAAGTTAGTATAATGCAAAAGAATATTCTAGTGAAGATGGAGGTTCGGATGTTGAAACGTAGGAGGTGCTCAGATGGTGTCCGAAAATATATATGTTGGGAAGTTTGAGATTGTGTTCATTGGTATTTATTTTCTTATACTTTGCCTTCACTAGTCCAAAGTGTGACTGCTCCACAATTTACAGAACAAATATTTTTTCAAATTCAAAATTTTAATCCATACCCTAATTCCGTTTTTACACTACCTACTGACACTGCCATAAATTTTGTCAAAAAATATTGAATCAATTTACACGAGGGCGAATAGATTCGATTATTGCGTTTCATCATTACATTGGCATTTGTTCACAAATTTCATGTAAATGCAGTATTTATATGACAACTGAATTTATATGACAACTGACAAATTGCCCCATATTGAATATTTTGATTTTTCTTTCTACAACACCAAACCAGTATAAAACAAGTAATTTTTTTTTACACCTGTAAAAGTTCAAAAAAAAAAAAATAGTAAAATTTTTAGTATGAACTGGTTAAAGCGGGCTTTAGGTCAATAAAAGATGTTGATTTAATGCAACGTTTCGAACGTGTATACGTCCTTCATCAGGCAAAAAATATGTTAAAAATGTTCTTAAAAAACACAGTAAGAATATTCTTCTTTTGTGAATAATTTAGTTTTGCTTGCACTATAATAATTGCAATGCATTTAATTCTTGTATTAAATTTTGATTCTTACTGTGTTTTTTAAGAACATTTTTAACATAATTTTTGCCTGATGAAGGACGTATACACGTTCGAAACGTTGCATTAAATCAACATCTTTTATTGACCTAAAGCCCGCTTTAACCAGTTCATATTAAATTCGTTTAAAAAAGGTCACGTAAATCAATAACAAGTAAAATTTTTAGTAGATTGTAGGAAAACTATATGTTTTCGAACTTTTCTATGCATAATGTCAAGTGTGTAAAATCCAAAAATGTTAATGCAAATTCAATAGTGAGAAAAACTCTCAATCATATCGATCTGCTTTTTCATGAGCATTTCAACTCTAGCTCAAAAATGAGGTACAAATCTTTCGAACACATCCGTGAAAGTTAATTGAACAAGTAGTAAGGTTTTAACACATAATACACTGATACCAATTTTGGCAGCTCATAAATGGTGAGTTAAAGCTTTTTTTTGGTGCTTGTATTACTCCGCTAGCTATAAATTTATCAATAAAAAACGGCTTAAGCTATTTTGGAAAACCGAAACCAAAAAAAAAATTTCACAAACAAAAAATTAGAAAAAATGCAAAAAAGGTGGTGCGACCAGAATTTACACGATCACGTTACAATGCGATTTTGAACATAAATTTCACCTGTAAGTTTTTGTGTGTCAATAATATTGTACGTGATATAAATACCTATTAGAATATCTACACAAATAAAAAACGGAAGAAATTATGGAAATTTGCCAATCGTGTAAATCCAGCATATGCACATCCGCGATTTTTAAACTATCATGAACAACATATAAAATAATAATAATTCTTGACATCACAATTACTTTACTTGACGTCAAACTACTTGACTATACTTGACCATCTGTCAATTCTGCACTTCTATAAATAATCTAGTTCGTGCGTAAATTGCATTTATTTACACTACTTATACATATATTATATTCTTTTGTTTTGTGTTTTTTTTTTGTATGTCACATCTCAATCATTTTTCCATCACTCATCCTTAAAACTAAATCAAAACCAAAACCAAAACGAATGTCTTAATCAAGTAGATCTTTCTCTTCTTCTTATTTCTTTCTAGATTCTCAACAACTTGGATTTATTCCAGAACAAAAACGAAGAACAAAAAATCGCTTCATCTAATAATATAAATGTGGAACTGACAGAGTAAGGCACAAAGAGCAATCATTATTTGAGAAAAAAAAAAATAATAATTAAAAACAAAAAAAAAACAAACAAGAAAAACGAATAAAATAATAGAAAAACCATGATCGATTACGCAATCATAAACTTCAACTACTCGTAGGTAGGTATATAAGTATGTATGCAAGCCAATCAAGAGATAGATCTGTGCAGTGCAGTGAAAAATTCCTCATCGCATCGCAGCACTATACACTCACGTCACCACTTGAAATATGACATACCCTAGAAGAGAATCTGTCAGATATGTCATAATTCATTTGCATTTCAATAATGCCCGTTGGCTGGTGTAGCGAGGCTATACACTACGGTTACGCTCAAAGCCGCTGCCTGACTTGGCTTTGCTTTGGCGTATATCTATCTATCCGTTCCTAGGCATAGGTACATATTATATATCTTTATTTTGTTGGCGTGTATCTTTTTCTTATATAGATACCGGGTGTTTATGGTTTAGTGTGAAAATTGTTCACTTTGGTTCATCTTGTTGAAGCGATCTTGTGTGATGGATTGCGGGGTAGAATCGAGGGAAAATGTCAATTGATTTGCATTTAACGAATCACTTAAGGACTGAAAAGAATTTTCTGCTTACACTCGTAGAAAGCCTACCCTTTGAGTTTGAGATTCTTTATCGCATGGGATGTATTGTCCGGCGGGATTTCTAGCCGTCGCCGTGCCGCCCGTTGTCCGTCGGCATATCGGTCGCGTCGTATAGTCATCGTCGTCACAATCGTAGTCTACGTTGTCTTCGTCGTGTTCTTCGTGGATCCTACAAAACGTCAGCTGTCATAATTGAATTGCAATTTACACACAAAAGCAATAACAACAGCAGCAAAATTGCATATCGACTGCATCAGAATGAAATTCTGCATTCAAAGAGCCAGCCATAGGCAATATCGGAATCAGAAGTATCTGAGTGTTCAAGAGGGCAAAAATTCTCAGTTTTTTGTTTTCGTTTTTCTATTTTTCTCTTATCGAGATTGGACTCGAGTTCTTGCCATCATCATCGTCATCGTCCTTCTCACCCACATCTTGATTTAGTGCATTAAAATAGAAACGGATGCAATATGCAGCGAATATAAATGCACATTGATGCATTATTTTTATTTAGCTGCGAGATCTTGGTATGGTGTTGCTGTTGTTAGTTTTTTTTATATTTTGTATTCATGCTATGGCTTCATTATGATTTTTGATGAAAAAAACTTCAATGTTTTGTTATCTTCTTATATTTCAGAGTAATTTTTAATTTTTTTACTGCACCTAAGAATATAAGATTCCTTTGTCTAAAGACGCCTTTCTATTCATTTTACTCATTTTTCAAAACTCATTCCTTAATTTTGATCTACACTTGCTATTATGTAAAAAAATAAGTTTGCAACCTTCACAAAAAGGAGTGACTAATTTTATTCATAAATTGATGATTTAGTATTTTTTATAAACAAAATATTTTTTATCTCAAAATGTTCTATCACTAACGCCCCTTTTCTTTTGATTCCCAAAATGAAAAATACTCTCATAACCTAACAGCACACACCACATAATGTTTGAATATTTGAAAAAAAAATTAAAATTTGTATATTTCCCCAAAATAAATTTAATAAATTAACGAAAAAAATACATAACAACGTCATCAGCACCATTAATCTTTTATACGTCAAACATCGTTGTTTAACTAACAGTTAACGAACTTTTGTGTCCCCACAGAGGTAATAACTCATTCCGAAAACCAGAGACAAAGAGATTTCCAAAAAGACGGGTAGTTCGGGCTAAGAACCCCCGTACGTGGCATGTTTGAGATGTGTATTTGTGTATAGTAGAAATAGTTTTGATCTATTGTTTCTATGCCAGACAGATGTTGCAAATGCACCGCACAGTAGAATTTTTAATAAAAAATATATATAAAATATTTTTGTATCTCTTCTGCTCCAGGATTATTAATATCCGTATTATATTTTTATGTTTTTTTAAGTGTAGGTAGTCTCTGGATGTTTTTTCGAATTTTAAATAAATGTTTTTCATAGTCAACTTGAGGTAAAATATGTCATTTAATTAAGATTTATTTAAAATTTCCATAATTTTGTAATACTCCTTGGCATAATGGTTAGTGCTTCGGACTGTCATGCAGAAGGTCTTGGGTTCGATTCTTAGTCGCTGCAAAAATGTTTTTCAGGGGTGTACTGCCTCTTACGAGGAACTGACAAATCCTCTAAGAATATCTCTTGTCATGAAAAGTGCTGCACATTAGCCGTTCGGAATCGGCAGAAATTTGTAGGTCTCCTCCATTCCTGGCAATCACGCACACAAGAATGGTTGCGAGTTGTAAGTCACTAGGTTCTGGTTCTCTTCGACCTGTTCCACCACCGGATTTAATTTATCATATAATAAAACGGCGAACATGTTTTTTGTGGTACATTTTTCGCGGCCCACAAAAACCAAAGGGGCATAAATTACATATTAAATGAAAGAATTTTTTGCATAGATGTGCAGAATGCAAAAATTATTTAAATATACTACACCGAAATTGTTTAAAATTAAATAAAAACTGCAAAACAATGCCCGGAAAACAAAAACAATTAGAAATGTCAAATCGACTGACACATACTTAGAAATGTCAAATCCAGAATAAACCATTCAGCGAAAACCCAAAACCCAAAGCCAGAACCCGAAACATTAAGGTGGGTTCACAGTGGTGTTCACATTACCGCCAACACGACTGAAGTTAATGAACATGTTGTTGTTGTTGAATGTGAACCTTCCTAATGAAGAAATATTATCAATGTAAATATTAGGCACGTGTTTGTTTAGTATTTGAGCTCTTATAATACAAATTTGAAACATTAAGCGTTAAGTGAAAAAGAATACGCACATACACTAGCCATATCTGTTGCTGAAAAGAGTGTATAATTTACACCATACAATTTCAGTTCAGACATCTATCGGTGATTTTCTGAAAAAATGTATTCCATGTAATAGTGTTTTTAAATAGTGAAAAAGTAAAAAGGTAGAACCATTTAAACCATCAAGCGTTAACTTCAATTAGCAATTTTTGCAAAAAGTACAATAAGTGAAAAAATGAAAAAGAATACACACATACATCGGCCATTTTCTGAAGTAATTTATTCAATGTATTAGACTAGGCGCGCAAATTCAATTTTTAGTTGCACAACTGTTTGGTTGCTTATAGAAAACAGATGAACTATTTGGTTGAATGTCCGCGCAGGTGCATATAACTATATGTTACACAAATAAGCGAACTCATTTTAGGCAATCGTTTAGTTCGTGTCAAAACAAAAACTTTTTAGTTGCTCGAACCAAGCAGTTACGAAACTAAAAATTGAATGTGCGCGCCTAGCCTTAGTGTTTTCAAAAAGTGAAACATTTACTTTTTGGTTTTTTGACATGGGAGATAAAATTTTAAATTGAGTTAGTAAAGGAGACCAGATTTTTTTTTAACATTTTCACTTTTCAAGTTCATTGCAGTTATGGCTTTACAATAATAGGGGTATGCATGCAAAAGTGTAAGCTCTGCGTATTTGTATAAGTCAATAATTTTCAAAACTTACTAACATGTGTCTGCATTTGAATTTTAAATATTTGCGAAAAAAGAGAATACAAAATACTCGAAATGTATTTGTCAGGGAAAGAGGAAAGATAGCAAATTCAGACGTGAGACGTCGCATCGTCAAAAATTCGGACGAACATGAATTACTATACAAATTTAAATCTCCATGGCTGAAAGCGTTCCACGGGCTCAAATCTACCTCATTTTCGGAACACTTCCATTTATGTAATTTTTTGTTGACAATAAACAGCTGGCCGATCGATGTGCAACAAAAAAAGTTTTACAAAAGTAAATTGAATTTATGTTTTTGAAGTTAGCTATATTTCTTTAGGCGTGTTATGAAAAAATGATGAGAGTGAAATTTAAAAAAAAAATCACATGTATGTAACACAAAATTCTCAGGTTAACGTCACTCCGGCAACGTGATTTCGTTTCCAATATTATAGCCATAACAACAGCTGAAGAACAATGACATGAAAGAATCGAAACAAAATTGTTAATGTGGCAAAAATGTGTAGGTTTGAAAGTTTGTTTACCATTAACTGTTTTCCTTTTGACTCCAGGATTGAGTGCTTAGTAGATACTTATCATTGCATTCAACAATTTAAAAACATTATGAATTCTCTGTCTTTTATTTAATGATAATGAAGTAAATAAATAAATTGGCACTCGATTTTCGAGAGCTGGGTCGGCTAGTTTTAATAATTTGGTCAAACCGAAGTTTCTCAGATAAAACAACACAGTCTGTGCCGAATGTTGGGCGCCACTTAACAAGTTATTTATTATTATATGAACGTTATTTCTTTAGTTTATGAACTCTGAATCTAATATAATGTGTCAAAAAGATTTCCATTTTGGTAATTTGTTTTTATCGACCAGAATGTTAAGTGGCGCCCAATATCCACTGGGTATATCCATTGGGCGCCACTTAACACATGATTATGAATTTATCAGCCACATTTAGCCTTGAAAAAGGGTTGAAAAAGTTTGAACATTATTAATTTTTCCATTCAGATGTTGCAACAAAGATATAACCCTTCCTTTGGAAAACTTTGTCAAATTGTTTGAAAAGAGATTGACTGCCAATGTTATGCGAATGAAAGTCTTAACGCAGTCTCCTTTCTTTGGCACAATTTAGAAAATGCTTTTTTGTTGAATTTTTATTTTATCTATGAGAGAAAGAAACCTTTAGTAACCACCTAAAGTACGATATTCTATATTCCTTACTTAAGCTGAAGTTTGAAAGGTGATTCATTCAAAAAACAGAAACGGTAAGCCATTCAAGCAAAAAGACATAATTATAGCTGACAGACAGAATAATTTAGTTTAATGTTACTTCAAAAGTTGTTACCTGACAAAAAAAGTGATATTTTTACAACTGTATCACTCGTGCAAAATAATTTATAATATCTGTTGGGCGCCACTTTAACATTTTTTGTATTCTTGATTAACGAATGGGCTATTAATTGACAAAAAAATCCTGATTAAGAGATTTATGCTGATTAAATCTGTCGAACAGTTTTTGAGAAAAAAAAAAATATTTACAAAATTTCGAAAAAAAATCGTATGGCATGTACCGTTATTTTTAGTCTTACAAAAAAAAAAGAAAAAACGTGTGGGGTGAAAAAATTAAAAATGATATCTACCAAGCTTAAAGAAAATCGGCCGAGCCGTTTAGGCTAGGAATCTTCAATATCCCAGAAACATCTGCAACTTATCTTTTTTTATAGAGGCGTAACCAAAATATGATATGAAAATATTTGTATGCAACACAGATGGTGCACTGAATCATAAAATCACCAGAATGACAAACTATAAAACACAAAGCTTTGAAACTGTTGAAATAGAGTAGATAGATTGGGCGCCAATTAACAAACAATGATTTTATTCTATTTATAAAATTTTTTGAATGCAAAAGTACACAAGTTCGTTGAGAAATTCATATGCATATAATGCAAGACCACTACTATGTTTATCCTCAAAACAGAAAAAAAATGAATAACCCTAACGAAATTTTGATAATTCCCTCACATGAATATCAAAAAAAAAAAAAAAAAAAAATCGCCAAATCAAAACAAATCACTCAGAGACACTCAGACTACGAATATGCGACATCAAAATAGATACGCGGTAAGCCAGCTTTTTACACTACAACACTAGATATGTACGAGGTATACAAAAATTACCATTCCGCCATTCACTTTATAACAACAACAACAAAGAACCATCCATCCAAAAACACAACAACAAAAACATCTGATGTCACCTCTTGGGAATGATGAAGCTAATAATTTTTTTTTTTTCAATGTGAATTATTTAAATTGGCTTCTAGGAGTGCTATATAAGTATCTTCTATAACCCGAGTGAATGTGTAGTGTAGATGTCGTGTATCTGTGCAATTATGTGGGTTTCTCTTATCTAGATAAAAATTATATATTTAGATGCAAACATATAAATTCAAGTAATATATATATGCATATAATATTATTATGATGAGAGCAAGCGAGTAACCTCACATTCTGTGAAAACGCAAGACAGAAATCAAAAATGGGTAAAGTATCTAAAAATAAAATAAACACTTTGTTTGTGTTTAAATTAGAGCTCAACGTGTCCCGCGTAATTTTTGGTTCGTTATTGTCAGTTTTTTTTTGTTTTTTTGGTATGGTACTATTTTTTTGCTTTACTTTTGCGTAACAATTCGAAATTGCGGAATTTCAATTGTGAGTTCGACCTTTTTATGTTGTTTTTTTTGGTTTGTATGTAGATATTTTGTTTTTGCATAAAATGAATGAGTGCGGCACGTAGCAGATTCAGATGGAAAAAGATACACTTAGCGTGTTGCTTATGATGGCAGCAGCAGCAGCAGAACATTAACTGTTTATTTCTTACTTTGTGTAGGGTAAATGGGTATTTCGAAGGTACTTCCAGCATATAGAGAAGCGAAAATAATTGTTCACAATGTTTTCAAGGCTTTTTGTTAGATTTTGTTTATTGAGTATAGTCTGATAGTTTCTTGTCTTGTTTACATAATGTTCAAATGGATCCAAAAATCGTTCATCAACGATAATTAATGATAGCAAATATATTCTTAAATCATAATTTAGACTTTTGTCCAAGCTTTATGTGTGAAGCTTAAAGCTTTATTTGTGCTTTTTTGAATAGATTCACTTAACACTAGTTCTTAGTTTCTTCCACAACGCCACTTCAATCAGGCCTATGATCGTTGGGCCTTTTTCTATCCATTCTACCGATGTCACACACACATAATATCTTCATTCCTAGGGACTACTGGAAATTGAGAATCCAAGCAGCTATATAATTATCTTTAAAACTAAGAAAAAATTTAGTAAATGAACTTTTTAAGATCTTAAAATTTTGCTCGTTATTTTAGAAAATATCAAATTTTAAAATAAGACCAAAAGTCACCAATATAATTTCTAAGTCTTGGGAACTTCATTTTGTGACACGAAAGCTAATGGATGACCACGGTCTAGTGACTCACAGCTTTCAATGTTGTTGGCAGGAATAGATAATCAGATTTGAAGCACATCTTCATAAACTACTCGTAACATGAAAAAAAGCAATAAAGATCGAATATAAAATTTAACTATTTTTTTGAGCTTTGAGATTAGAAATTTCAATAGCTTTTAAAGATCGGTGTTCTACAGATATTGAAATGAATTAGACCAAGTGAAAAATGAGTAATATTAATTTGAGCTTCCTTGTTCATAAAAGCTCCTTAAATACAAAAAAAGCTCCCAATAATGCCTTAGAAGAACTACGAAGTTGTAATATGGTTGCAAATTGGTGAAACTATTTTGTCGAAGATATACACAGTAAACGTTTTTAATCTTTAAAATAAGAAAGGATGATTTTAAAATAAATCTTCCAATAAAAAGCTCATAAAAGCTTTTGTTCTTAAATAAAGATTCTAATGACCTGGATGTATGTAGCTATATAATACAATATTTGGTACAAAAAATGTATTTATTTTTAAATATAGCCATATTACTATCAAGTTAATTGAAAAAGCTTTTAAAATTTTTTAAGCTTTTTTATTAGAAAAATAAAAAGCCTGAGTAGTTAATATCAAAGTAGGAAAAAAAACTCTGAATGGACTTATTTTCACTTTACGCAAAGAAGAAAAATGAATCAAAAAGCTTTTCAAATCCTCAAAGCTTTATATAGATAAAGTATATGTACAGCTTTTTTTCTAATGTTCATCCGTTTGATAAAATATCAAAAACAAAAAATAGGGTATTGTGAATTTTATGTAAAACAAATAATAAATTCTGTATGAAATATTGCATTCTTCCGAGATGAGCGAGTTCATTGACGCTGGGCATCATCATGTATATAGTTACATATAAATCCAATAAAGAATATACTAAACATAGATACACAAGGATGTTTGAAATACCCAACTTTATATCATTGCCTTGTATAAAGTAGACATTCAGCTTGTTATAATTTGTCTCCTCTGTAGATATGACAAGAATTTTTTGTCAAGTACGTTTCTTTGTTTTTTTTTGTTTATTGTATATGCGGAGGAGAGCATTCTATATACATATGTATCGGTGTGAAAATATATATACAAATATGTGTATTGTTCATATAACAAACATCTGGGGAATGTTAAGGCTAATTTTAGACAAATGTCTAATTTTGCAAATTGCCATGACAAAATGTCAAAATGAACAAGTAAGAGTGTAAAATTACTGCAACAGAGCATCATTGGAGACAGAGAGCAACCCACATAAAATTATGTGTGTCTGTATGTTGGCAGCAGAGAGAAAAATATATGACGAACTACTATTTATTTTTGTTTTTTTTTTTTTTTTTTATTGTCGGTTTGGTGGAATTATGTTTTATGTAAAATTGTATGTATAACAGAGAGTGGGTTAGGAAGAATATTTTGTACTGAGCTTGGAAGTAACTTTTATGATTGTGTTCTGGATGACAGAATTGTGACAGTAGTTTGAAAAAGTTTATTTTTCATGACAAAAGTTAGTTAATTGATGAGTTTTTTTTTGCATAGGGATGATGTCACTTTATTTGTTCGAATTACCTCTGTTTAAGAAGACATTCCATCAAATTGGAACCCATTTTTCTGATAACTTAAGTTATGTGTTTTCATGTTCGTTCATTACATAGTTACATAGGTTCTCAAATAAATTTAAAAGGACAAGATAAAACTTTAAAAATTCTTTCAATTTGAGGTCTATTTGGATAGATACGAGTACCTATAGAAAACTTAATTGTTCTAGGTATATTTTAGAGTTGAAGCGAAATTACCGAAAAAAGTGCATCTACAAACAAATCCACTGTACAAAATTTTTAAGAAATTCCTTAAAATTAACTTAATTTTCATAGAATCAATGAAAAATTCATTCGCTCAAGGAAAATAAATAAACTTTGGTTTATGAAGATTTCACTGCTATAATGAAAGTGTTACATAAACTTTTCGACTTTATTTACGAACTGTTTCTATATTTTTAATATAAACTAAACAAATTTATGAAAAACAATTTATGAAAATGTCTTTTTACTTTGCCTGCACTCAAAGAAAAATTTCATACAATAGGGAAAAAGACATTCTTAAGGCATTTAAAAGAGATTGACACGAAGCTGTCTTATTGAAAATGAGTGCATTTGGTACCTATAATGTCAAAAAGTTGTGTCAAATGGAGATACGTCCCTATCAGTTGGAGGAAAGTTAAAGTAGTCTTTATTCCAAAAGCTGGAAAACCGACACACTCGACTGCAAAAGACGACAGAGCGATAAGCCTCTCTTCGCTTCTCCTCAAGTCACTGGAGAGAAATATTGATCTGCATGTTAGGGACCTTCTCAAACCAAACAACCTGTGCAACTACCAACACGGTTACCTTAAAGGTAAGTCAGTGGAGACTGCGTTGCACGAGGTCGTCTGACAAATTGAGAAAAGTCTCAAGCACAAAGAACATACACTGGCAGCATTTTTGGACATCAAAGGAGCGTTTAACAACGTAAAAACGGAGTCCATTAAATCTGCTTTAGAAGAAGTTGGCGTTCAATCTGCTATTATGGACTGGATTTATACCATGCTCAATGGCAGAATAAACTCGCAACTTGGGGATAGTAATGTAGAAAAATAGGTTAAACTCCACAAGGAGGAGTAATCTCACCTCTCCTTGATGTTAACAAAATTCTCACAAGATTTAGGAATCAGGGCATTAAAATAGTAGCTTATGTGGACGACATAGTAATTCTGATATCGGGTAAATATCTTACCACCATCAAGGATGTTATGGAATCTTCACTTGAAGAACTATCTTCTTAGACAGGACAAAACGGTCTCGGGGTTAACCCTTCCAAAACCGAACTAGTCCTGTTTTCGAAGAAAAGGAAATTGGAGGACTTTACTCCTCCAAAGCTTAACGACACTCCTCTGAAACTTTCTAACGAGGCTAAATATCTTGGAGTAATTCTTGATTCCAAGCTAACATGGAAAAGGAACACAGAGGAAAGAATGAAAAGAGCACTATGCGCTCTCTACACATGCAAAAAAACCTTCGGTACACGGTGGGGCATGCGACCGCAGGTCATCCAGTGGATATACACGGCGATAGTTCGTCCCATACTTACCTATGGGTCGATCGTGTGGTGGAAGGCTGTAGAAAAAAGTAGCTTTCTCAAAAACCTGAATAAGGTACAGAGACTAGCCTGTTTAAGAATAACGGGGGCACAGGGTTCTCCGCCACAGGCAGGCCTGGAAATTATTTTAAATCTTAAAGTCCTGGACGAGCACATAAGATGCACAGCAGCCAAAAGCGCGATTCGGCTTAAAGAAATGAACTTTTGGAAGCACAGCAGTTATGGTCATGGGCCTATCCTGCAAAGGTATGACACAGTGGCAGGGCTTAATGTGACGACTGACTACTTACCACCCAGAATAGATTTTAACAAACACTTCTACAACTACAATACCCGAAAGGCACTAATTATTGAACAAGGTATCTCCTTCTATACCGATGGGTCAAAAATGGAAGAGGGAACAGGAGCTGGGAGCTGTTCTGTGAAGCTCTTAATATTAAAGAATCATTCAAACTCCCAGATGAGTGTAGTGTCTTTCAGGCTGAGATCTATGCTATTGAAAAGGCTGCAGAATTGGTACGCACGAAAGGATTGAACTCGTCGGAGATCACATTTTTCGTGGACAGTCAAGCTGCCATCAAAGCTTTAGCCAGTGAGACTATAAGATCCAAGTCAGTAACAAAATGTCGAGACATGTTCCCGGACATAGTAATACAGAAGGGAATTAAATAGCAGATGAACTGGCAAGGAAAGGATCACTATCAAATAAAAACAGCAGTAGCCATTTAAATTTAGGACCAAAAATCCCGATTGGCGTGATTAAAAGGAAAATAGACCTAATAACGAAAGAGCAAATCAATAACTCCTGGTCCTCCAGGGACGACTGCGTTATCTCTAGAAGTTTAAGGCCTAGAATTAATGAAAAAGAAACTCGGTATATCTTATCGCTGAGTAAAAAGAACATCAGAATCCTGATAGGCGTACTAACGGTTTACTGCGCCATTGGCACAATGGCCGCTAGAATGGTCATTTGCACCCGATTTCTGTAGGAGCTGTCAGGATTTCGAGGAGATTGGCACCATTAAACACCTGCTCTGTGACTGTCCGAACCTCCAAACAAATCACCTCCGCTACTTTGGTTTGTTGGAGAACTAGACGATCTAACGCAGGTCTCAATGGCAAATATGAGAAAATTCATTGTAAGCACAGGCTGGTTCGAAAATGAACCAGTCCACATAAGACATTAGTTAGGAGCACAATGGACAAATAGGCCCCCGTGTACGCAAAAGCCTTTGGGCTGTGCACGCCCCTCCTAACCTAACCTAACCTAACCCATGATGTCTCCTTCGCTGAAGTAGTAATAACCTTTCCAAAAGTTCGATCCAGAACGGTTTTAAGTCAGCTATTTAGAACATAAATACTGGTATGCCCCAAGGCTCCATTTTGTCTCCAACACTCTTTTCTATTTTTATTATAATGATCCTTTGTGTGAAATTTCTAGTCCACTTAATTGTTTCGCTGGTCATCATGGACATCACCCTCAGCTTTTATATTCGAGTCCAAATCTACGACCCTGTTCATTGGTTGTGGAACTAAGCGAAGCTTATTAGATTCCGATCTTAGCAGCATTATACAGTAGGGTATTGAAAATGGCGTGGAGTCTAATGCTTGAAAAACAGAAAGCTATCTTCTATCGGTCAATCAAAATATACCACCCATGGCATGTTGCGTTGATCCTGCATCGAAGAAACTGAAAAGCTTCCCGTAGCCGGTATGCATGTTAGTGACCTTCTCTAATAAGATGATGATATAATTTACGTAGCCAAAAACGCATTGAAATGCTTATGTTTTCAAGAGGTGTATGACTTTTTTTTAACTTCTGAACTTGCTTGATAAGTCATGCATTCGCCCAAAATTTGAGTGTTACGCTCATATCTGTTGAACCTTCTCGAAATATTCTTGAACAGAGCCCTGAAACCTATAGGGGATACATACATTACGCGGAAACTTTTGATTCTCTGGTATACCTTTGTAACGTCTTAAGTTTTATCACTTTTTTTATCAACAATTCTCAAACAAAATAGAAACATCATGTCTCCCTTCACATTTCGTCTAGCTCTGAATCCAACTTTGGACGTATTGTCAAGTCTACTCGAATGTGGAGTATTCACTTAAGAAAACTTATGAAATTAATAGATATAGGTAAACTCTTTTTTTTTTCAAATAAATGGGGTTGAAATCTGCTCTTACGTTTCGGGTTTTATTATATCCTATGAATCCATTAACACGAATCTAGTCATCCCATCTAGAAATCTTTTTTCCAACAAAACAATCTTCTTTATTTTTCGAAACCTTTTGACATTTCAATGCAAAGAATCTATTCTCTCAGGAAACATTCTTCCACCTTTCCTTAGAATACTATCATAATTCTCTTTAAATGGCTGTTTCACAAATCCCTTAATAAATTTCCACTAAAACTTTATTCCGCCAACAAAACCAACGATTTAATCCCTTCAAGAATTACACCCTCTTTGACTAAAAAGCATACTCACGCACTTTAACAACACGAATTTCTTACTACATGACATCAAAAAAAAAAATCATTTGATTTGCATAAATATGGTCGCCCATCCTCTGAACATGGCAAAATGGGATGGGGAGTGTTTGGGGGTGGTGAGGTCTGCACACAGAAGTGAAAGTAATAAATTTTATTACCAATTTTTCATAAAGCAACCTGACAAGAGAGGTAACGCTGCGACGGCAACGGCGACGGCCGGGCCAAGAGAAGGCACTACTGTGTTAACTTTCAAGTGCCCCATATTATCCGAACCCGCGCGTATAACAGGAGAGTGAGAAGGTTATATTAAACCAGCTCTAAGGGTTGTTATGTCATAACAAAGTTTTTTCTTTTACTTTTTTTTTATTTCATTTTCTTGTTATGAGTTATGATTGTTTCAAAGAGAAACACGCACATGCTGTGGCAATTCATTGTTTCAACATGCGTAGATTGCAATCCCCTTTAATACCCGTTAGTTTATTTTTGTGTGGGGTTGGGGTATGGGTAAATCGATATTATGTGCTAGGATAGTCAAGGAATATCCAGAGACGAAAAAAAATCCAATTTAAGGGCTCGTTTCCTGTCATTCACGGTAGAGGAAATCGACATCCGTTTTTTTTTTGTTCAATCCTGTTAGCTAGAGTGTGTTACGCATGAAATTTTTGGGGCGGGACATCCATATATCCTTCATATGGGATTGTGACTAAACTCATATGAGGGTTACACCCTCATATGTGAGTTGCACTTGTACGCACGCATGACATGCATTTGCCACCATATTTGGATTCTATACTTAGCCCAGAGTGTCATGGTGTCTATATGTATATGTAATGTATGTATGGGGAATATCCTCGAATGAGAAAGGACGACTTATAATCGATTTGGGACAGTTCTTCAAGTTCTCTGTTGGTATATTTAGTTAGGGGGCGTTATTACCGCCATTATAACCCAATGTTTCGCTGTTATTTAGACCCAACACAAACAACCCATCCGAGAAACAAATCGACTCTCACGACACTATAATCATTAGGAGTAATTTTCCTTAGCCAAAACAAACAAGACGTGACCTAATTAATATCGAAGGACACTTTAATTCGTGTGCTTGCCGCACGGTATCTGAATATTTACCCAGAACTCAAACGTGTAAGAGTAAAAACAGCTCCACAAAAATGACCAAGCAGGGATTCCTTAATTAAAGCTTTATACTCAAAAGATATGTATACAATAATCCCAGCACCACGAGCAGCAGTAATCATCAATTTAAAGTTCCCATCGTAAAATTTATACAAAGTTGCAGTTTATTGATGGTGCCGTACAGCAAGAACCCTTTTGTGAAAAATAAAGATTCCTCTCTCCGACCACAATCAACTGAAACTGAATTTATGTATGCACGTGTACGGCATCAATTGCTGATGAGAAGAATATTTCAAAAATACAACCAAAAAAAATTATCTCTACAATATCAATTGACGAGAGAAATCCATAAAAAAAAGATACAAAATTGATTTCCAAATTGCATATATATCCACACGCAGAAGTTGGGGAGCAAAGAGGCATAGACTCTAAAGCCCGGCAATCATTTTTGAACAAATGCATCGTGCATTTCATTTCGACACCACATTCACTTGAAGTAGGTATCGATTCGTGAATTTTATGTGCGGTTGAGGTATACAATGAATATTTTTTGTAACAATTGGGGATTAATCTCCAAAACGAACAAAACAAAAATTCATTTTACAAAAAAATAAAGCGAATTTAATAAAGGGAAAAAAGTACAAAAATATGTATTGAAATTTTGGATGCTAAAAAGCCTTCGTGCCTCAGCGTTGAATGTGAGCCTCTACGTTCAATGACTCTCTGACATTTATCCCGCCGGAGATATGCTGAGAGAGAGGAAACATATTTTTATGAACGACCTAGAGCCCTGATGAATTTTATGATTTTATTTTAATATCCATAGATGGATGCATTTGCGTGATTTTTTTGATTTTTTGCATTGAAAGTATTTTTTTTGTTTCCAATCAGACAGAATATAATTTAAATTTGTCTAAAAAAAACTTATTTAACAGATCTATGCGCTAGCGCTGATTAGAATCGATTTTAATGACTTCTTTGTTGAGTCATACATCAGTTATATTCAGTCGATGCTTTCTGTCTATTAAATCAAACCAAATATGCCTAGTTTTAGGGTTTGAAACTGACATGCTCGTTAACATTCTCGAATTTTATCAACACCTATGATTCCTTCATAAAATGGTTCACTTTTATCACAGTCATTTACTTCGTTTTCAAGAAAGAAAAAATGTAATAGTTTTGTTGGGCGCCATTTAACTTAATCTTCCACTCCAAATACCCGGATTTATTCTATGTATAATATTTTGTTGACTGTTAAAAGGATTTGGCTAACAGAGCTCGTAATTTAATATTTTGTTTCTGTCTTTGCTATATATTTGCGAAAGGTATCCGCGTTGGGCGCCAATTGCTATTGCATGTATTCATATATATCATTTACTTAACCAGGTGTTTCACCTTTATTGACATATTGAACCATTTTGATTCTATTATTTCGCAAGAAACCTATTTATTCATAAAGAACAAACAAAAAAAGAATAATCACTGATACGAGAAAATAAAAAATAAATAACAAAAATTATAAAGAATTAAATAAAAATTCTATCATTTACCTCACTTTTGTCATAGTTCTGGGTGTGTTTAGATCTCTATGCAACGATGATCAATGTCAAAAAAATAAAGGAAAACTTTTATCAAATGTCATCGTTTCTTTATTTTTTTTGTTGTTCACATCATGGGCGTGAATTATGAATAAAAAAAATTTTGTAAAAATAAGAAATACATGCAATAAATTATAATCAATTAAAATATTACGTGACTTAATTCACGTTTTAATCACAATATAAAATCGTATTCGTATGAATATGTGAATAAATTCAGATCCATACATCTACAGTCAATGATAAAAGTTCTAAGCTAGTGGCTGTTCTTATAATTTGATTCTAAAAAAAAATAGA
The DNA here is from genome assembly GCA_963931855.1 of Philhelius festivus. Taxonomy (NCBI): domain Eukaryota; kingdom Metazoa; phylum Arthropoda; class Insecta; order Diptera; family Syrphidae; genus Philhelius; species Philhelius festivus. Next base: position 186,601,477 of record OZ007556.1, read on the forward strand.
TGCGGTTTTACTTGTGTTTCTAAACACAATCATTTCTTTGTTCTGTTTAAGTTCTCAATAAAAAAGTTAGTGGTGGTTTAAATTTGAACTAGACTGTGTGCTTGGGTAAATGCATTTATTTAATCAGTTTGCAAGAATAATAATGAAATATTTTATCGCTGATTTATAGTAATAAAATTACTCACATTATTATATATTCTTAAAAATAATGATTCAACTTTATAAGAATATACTTGATGCTGGCGATGATTGACAGTGATGCATTTAAATGTTTAAATACAATTATTGCATTAAGATGATCTAATTTAGAGCTTCTGAGAATTTTTTTAATACTTGAAAATTCAACTAAACTATGGAGATAAACTTGAAAAAAGGCAGAGATAAATAGAGGAAATATTGTAAGTTGCTAATTAGAACTTATAAATCAGAAATACGTGAATACGAACGTACATGAAACTGAGAGCCTGGACATCTGCACAAAAAAAAAAAAAAAAATAAAGAAGAAAAGCTATGACTTGACTTCTAAGCAAGGTTCCAGAATCCCTTAAACTTTGTTTTTTTTTTCAAATTTCTTAGCAGTAATTTTAAGTTCGCTTGATTATCGTCCGGAGGCCTGCGTTCGATTCTAAATCGTTTGGGACTAAAAACACAAAACCAGGCAAATAGACTTTTTTTCAGGGGAAAGTGACACAACTAAAATTTTTTTGATAAAAAGACTTAAGAGTCATCAAATTCACTCTTTGAACATTGTTACAATTTGATTTACTGAGTTGAATAGCCTTTTTACAAGTTTGATGACTGTCGCCCATCTTTTTCTACAAATTCTAAGAGCTTGTGTTGGGCGCCATTTAATAAATTACTTCTATATTGTATCCCTACTTTATCTTTTCACTCAATTTCCTTAGTTTTACGTCGTTTAATAATAGTATACAGCGAATTCAGATTAATTACGATATTTTTTTTCAAATTTGTTATTGGTAAGTGAACTTCCGTTGGGCGCCAATCAAGAATCATTAAGTTTATATATTAATTTTTTTTTGAGGTTGAAATAAAGTAATCAGAGAAGTCTTATATCCAAAACCATTTCAGTTTACTATGCACACTTGCCTTATGATTTTTAAATAATCAACTTTCCTACAAAAAACATGTTTTGGGCGCCATTTAATAAGAAATATCCCTACAGGTTATTCATTAAGCCACATTTTCCAGCACTTGCGTCCTATACAAATTTTAATGTAATCCAGTTGTTTTTTTTTCACCGAAATCCAATACAATAGTGCTTAAGTATCTCTCGTTGGGCGCCATTTGAAATATTCATTTAACCATATGTTTCTTCTCTGCTAATTTAACGCATTAGGAAATACTCAAAACCTTGTTTATTCGTTTTCTATTGCATGTGTGTATAATAACGAAACAATAAAAAAAAATAATTGCTAGAAACAAAAAGGTGTAAACTGTAAAACCACTCAAAACTTTTCATTTATTTTTTTTTGTTTCTCAAAAGCCAGCAAGTCGTTTAAAAAAAAAAACCTTTTATTAAAACCACAACTATGTAAAAGCTATTTTCCTAGACCAACAGCTTCATAAAAAATCCCATTAGCATTAGCACGTGAAAAGCTTAATTATCATCCGACAGATGTTAATAATAATAAAACCTAAAAATCACGCACTAAAAATAAAAACAATAAAAAAAATACCTGAATGCGTAAAAAAGCACACAATAAGTCGGTAAATAGGTATCGGTACTCAACAACAACAAAACGACAAAAAAAAAACATCATAAAATACCTTACCTACTTTCATCAATGCCAAAATAAAATAAAAACAAGCATACGAAAAACAACAGTAAAAATAACCTAAAAGTGTTAATAAGCTTAAGCGAATTAAGTCAATTTTGGCCTCAACGAAAATAATTTAAAGGCAATAAAATAGCATGCCTGATGCCGACGCGTAAACAAGCGATCAACGAACTTTTACAGCGTGAAAGCTTTTTATATACATAGATATATTATTATTATTTCTACAACAACTGTGTGCAAATTTGTCCTCTCATCTTGATCTTTCTTTGTTTTTGTCTCTTTTATCCAGTGGCATTTATCCCGTTTTTGGTGCTTGCAACAACATATAGGAACGCGCGCAGTGAGGCCAAATAACCAAATTTAGGCCGTTCATCGACGATGCCAGCCAACAAACAATGACCAATAAAAAAAACAACGCGAAATCAACCGAAAAACGTTATAATTGCGACCAAATTTCTATGCGTATGTCAAAGCACGAAAATAGGGGAAAACGAACCCAGAAATTTATACTGTTTGAGCTCTTTCAACGGCAATTTTTGAAATGGAAAGGGGAGGGGAGTTTTGTGTGTTGCAAGCTACAAAGCTACAAAACTACAAAGCAACAAAGTAATTATTCGAATAAAGTGAGACAGAGGGTGTGTTACTAGCTGATGGAGTCGCGCGCGCGAGAAACTGTAAATAAATGTGCTTGTGTGCTCGTGCATGTACACCGAATGCAAGGGGAAAACAGTTAAATAAGGGTGTGTGCGTGTGCAGTTATCGTCGTCGACATTGTGTATCGGTCTCTTTTCCGCTCCCCAAAATGTAGTAAGTGCTTTGTGTGGATGATATGAGTTGGCTATCAACAACGGTTTAATATTCAACAGTCGAGTCAGTGTCAGTGGCCGCCGCCGCCGCCACACTCAACAGTCGCTGTCGACACTTCGACAGTCGTCGGTTGTTGTTTCCCCGTTGTAGTTGTGTGTTGTGTCGTTTCGGTGGTGCTCGTGGCGCTGCTGGTGGTTTTCCGAGTTCTAATAACTGTGGTGGTGTACAGTTTAACTTGGACCGTTGTTGGTGAATGTTGCTCCGCTTCGTTGGTGGTTTTCCGTGGTCGTTTTCGTCGGCTCTTGGCTTCTTCATTGGAATATGATCGTCTCTTTCTTATTCGAATGTGTTTGCCTTCCAGTTTGATTTTCAACACTCCACTACGTCTCCCTAATTGGAAATTTGTTCTCTGTAAAAAAAAAACCGTTTAGTTTTTTTTTTTTTTTAATTCTGTGTGTTGTAAGAAAAACAACTTTTCCGACGAACGAACGGATAAAACGGAATTAGCGTGAATTCGAGTGGCCGTGCATTTTAGTCGATTGTTGGGAACTTAGCGTAACGGAATGTTATTTCATTCAGTCAGTTAACCTCGGTGACTGATCGGCCATAGATCGCGGGTCGTATAAGAGCACCTACCACGCATGCGTTTTCTAACTGGATAATGGATATAAAGCCTACTTTGTGTTCACTCAGTGAATAGCAAGCAAGTGTTTTTGTTGTTTGATTGAAAAGAAATTTTAATAAAAAATAAATTAATTTAATTTAATGTGAAACAAGAACAATTACAAGTAACTAATTGAATGTGAATTATATTTACTGAATACAAACAAAAAAAAAGGTCTGCTTTTTGCCATAAGCGAGGTATAGAGTTCCTACGTGAAATTATTTAAATTGTAGGAACTTCATACCGTGCTCTTGGAGAGCCGATAGCCAACATAAAACAAACAAAAAAAATTCTTATTAAAAAATACACAACGCCTAAATGTTAAATTAATATAAATTAAATATTATACCGGTTTGTTAAATAAAACCGATTATGATCCGAATCAAACAAACAAAATTTGAAGATCAATACAAAAAATATCAAAAAAAAAGAAAAAAACCAAGAAGCTACGCCTAACGCCTATGATCTGCCCTAAATCAAGTGGACTTATGGTGGTGTGTTTTTTTTTTCTTCTTAAGTTTACGTCATCACTTTTGCGGTTCTAGAATGTGAACATTTTGAACAACAAGTTACGCGCCTTTTTCTCTAAATGATTTTGTGTACCTAATGCATAAGAAAGACACGTGGCACATATTTAAGTGGTCCCTAAGAACACGACGGAACTTAATAAAACAATAAAATATAATTTATTAAAAAAAAATAAAATATGAAAATTTCTTAACATAAAAGTGGGATACTTAATAAATTTAAATATTTTTTGGGTTCTGAGGTTTTTGTGTTTAAACATTATACAGTAAAAAATACATACATATCTATGAGCTGAAGAAATTTCAATGAACTATATTTGCTTTGAATACCTACATTTTGTGGCTATAAAATAAAAACAGCTTTTATGATTGGTATAACTGTCTATACCTATGTCCAGCACATATCGTCGCTTGAAAAGTGTCTTAGCTCGAAATTTTTATTTTGTAGGTAATATTAAAAAAATTATTTTAAATACCCGTTTAATGAAGAATCTTGAAATTGTTTATCAATTCTGATAGCCATGTTTTTTTTTTTTTTAAGAATTTTTGGTATTTTTTGTGGAAATAGTTCGTTGTTATTCTCTATAACCGAAATTCGCAATAAATCAATCGAAAATCGAAAAATATGAACATTGTTTGAAATTCTATTAAAATGTATTCCAAAATTTAGCGGAATTTAGAATCCTTTACTTCGAAATGCTGTTAATCCATAGTTCCTCAAATTCTGTAAATTTTGTGACACGAATATTTTTGTGTATTTTCAAATTTTAATTCGACAAACAAATTGTCACATTACCTAGTTAATTTAAAACAAACGTAGATACCTATATAGGTGAACTTTCTTTTTAAATATTTTCCCAACCACATTACACACCTTCAAAATAGGAAAATTGTTTAAATTTTTCAAAATTCAATTGTTATAAAATTAAAATAAGATTGACAAGAACGTATAGGAAGACATTGAGTCCAAAATATGTTATCATAAATTTTAAATCAAAGAAGCAATTTTTTCCAAAGTGTCGAACTCTAAGTTATTAGCAGAAAAGTTCATTTGGAAAACTATTAGTGAACAAATAGTGCGCAGGTTTAATCACTGTCTAATTTTACGTTTTCTTTAGAGCAAATGTGATATTTATTTATATTTGCAAATCCGAATAGGACTTCACGTTTTCTGGCTTCCCATGCAAATTCATTTTTCAAAATGAAATCATTTTCAAAATTTGCTTGAAAATACTCGTAGCTTAGAACTTAATGTAGATGGCTCAATTCTACAAATGTCCGAATACCTATACAAAATCATAACTCGGTAATTTTATAGCAAGTTCTTAAAAACGGAAGTCGAATAATTTTAATACCTAGTACCAACTAGTTTTTCAGCTATCGATCGGAAATTTTGTACTACCTTAAAATAAATCTCAAAGTCTCTTGTATATTTTCGAGCTTTCAAAATGTACTTGACTAAATGGAAATTGAAAATTGTTATTTGTTGTTTAAAAAAAACTACTTATATTAGTGTAATTTCATTTGCACAAGAAATAATTTAATAACTCCGACACAAAATCGTCTTAATTAAGTATTGTTGTCCATTTCGAACCAGAGCATTTTAAAGTACATATGTACATCATACAATAATCAAACAGAAATCATAAAATTTATGAACGAATTTTTTAAACTTCACTCAAACTTCGATGCCATTTACAAAACAAAAAACGACTTTCCAAAACTTCGAGTTATCTAAATTGTCCATTGAATTTCAAACAGATGATAAAATGAAACTTCATATGTAATATATTTTTTTTAATTCATTTTTATTATCGTTAGTCTTAAAGCTAGACAAAAATTCATAAAAACTAGACTACTCATCCAATAACTTACAACTAACTTACTGGCCCTATGCGAGCGCTCTTAGCTAAACTATGTCTCATTTTTAATACGTTTCGGCCTAAAAACTATTTTTGTGTTAAAACATTATATCATTTTATCGTAGATAACTGTATTAAAAACAAAATAAGGGTATTCATGCAACGTGACAAATTTACCAACTGTGTAAAATGATAAGTTTACGCAAACATTTGCATGAAAGCCCCTTTTTAGTCATTTAGTAAATGCTGTGTTTTTAAATCAGCTGTTCGTTAAATGTCAAAGAATAAACCTAAAATATTAAACGTTAATGATTATTCTTGAGCACAAACATTATTTCGTTTTTATTAATCGATAATTTTATCTTAAAAAGATAATCCAAACAGTCGATTTCGTTTAATAAAATTTGAAAAAGTTAATCCAGAGATGCCAAAAATAAGCAAGAAATTTGTTCAAATTGTATGAGAAAATTGCTTTTGCTAATTTGCTAATTTTGGAACTATTTGGGAAAAATGATAATTTGTGTATTTTCTTTTTAAAAAAGTGCAGCATTATCTTTTAACAATAGATTTGATAAACAGACACAAAAAGAGAATGCAATTTTTGAAAAGCTTAGTCACAATGGCGGTTGGTTTGTTTTACCAAATCATTTTCCCGCAGCAAATTCGTTACGTGGGGGGATTTTATCCAGTTTGTGTAAATCATTTCACATAGAAATTATGACTGTTTATTAACCAAGTGGTAAACTTAGCAAATTGTAAACTTATTAAGTTTTAAATCGCTGCATGACTATTCCTAATATGTATGTTTATGCACGCATTATGTGCATTTATTAAGTTCAATATATTTTGTATTCAAAAATGTAGGTATACAAAAAATATACACTTCAAACAAAGCACCGAACAGAGACTCTACACTCTAGACTCCTTAATATGCTGAACTCCATCTTAATAGCTATTTTTTTTGTCCTGAATCACTATCAACTAACACTCTCTTTTCAAAAAGGAATTCCCTACAAAAATTCGATTACATTTTTTTCTCAAAAATGAGGGTTTTCCCTAAAAATTCGACTTACACAATGAACTCATTATTTTTTGTTCGAGCTATAAAGAAATTCCAGTTATACAAGTTCGAGATATCAAAGGAAAACCACATAACTTGATTCGAGTTATAAATTATTCGAATTATTAAAGTTCGAGATATCAAATGTATTTAAATGCTAAAGTCTTAACTCAGCAATTCTTATCTTCAATTCGGCTGAGTTCATTTTATTCCTTGCTTTTCTGATTCCTTTTCTTAGTTGTATCAAATTTCTTACATAAATTAAATGAATCGATGAGAAAAAAAAAGGAAAACATTCAACAAAAATGTTAGTTCTTGGAAAATCGAAAAAAACTTAACTTTCGAAAACTTATTGAAGAACAAATGTAAAACTAGTATTGAGAAGTTATTATGCTGCCAAGAAATTGATTAAAATCCTTGAAGATAAACCCGGAATTTAATGAAAAAGGAGGTAGACTGTTTTCCTTTTTCCACTCATTCTGAAAAAATGAAAACAAATGATTTTTAATTAAAAATTTTAATTAAAATTCAATTTCTAGTTACTATTATTCAAAGAAGATGTAAAGACAACGGATGAACACAATAACTTTAAATATTAACATTATTATTCAGTGTAGATGTTATAAAAAAAAAAAACTTTAAACATGGCCTTCATCAATATCTGCAGTATTTCTCGTTGGTAATTGAATGATACTGTCGTCGTAAAATGCTTTGTGATCAAGGGAGATAAAGTGCAAAATTTTGGAATAATATTTTCTAATTTTAGTCCTCTAATTAGAGTGTGCTCGTCCTGGATAATATAATAAATAATCGTACTCCACCAAAATATTGAATAAATTAAAAAAAATAGGGTAATTGTACCAATAACAAGAAGTGTTGGATAACAAATTCGTGTGTTCAAATAGTATTTCAAAATATGATTTTTATTAGTCTTATATACAATCTTAATTAAATACAAAATATTTGAAAGTTGAATTTAAAACTAAAATAACTCATGTAAGAATAGTACGTTTTCACCAGTACCTGGTTACTGAAATTCAGTGGCCGAACTTTGTTGCTGTCAAATTTTAAATCACAATTGTAAGATATTTTATATTTTTTGTATATATTTCATTTTTCTATCACTCTATTTTTGAAGAATACTTATAAAAACAAAAATCATATAGAGAAAAGGAAAAGTTGGCTAAGCAGTTTTTATTTTGAGTTTTGTGAAAATAGTTAGTTTTTTATTTGAAATACACAAAAAAAATAATAACAATAATTACCTACAAAGAAAAAGAAAGAAAGTTTGGACAAAGAAATTAATATGTGAGTTAAATTGATTTATTTATTTAACCACTGAGCCAACTCTAGACCTTATTTTTTTTTGTTATATAATTATTAAAGTTATCCTTTTTGTTTTTCGGCTTTCCAAAAAAAACGATACGTGGTCATTATTTTATCTTCGGGCGTGTTAATATCTCGCGAACTATTTGTATTATATATTTTATTATTAATAAATGCACTATAGGTCGATTGTGAGTAAATGAGTTGTATACCGTTAACATACGGAGATGTGCGTTCTCCTGCTTCGTGTGTTTTTAAAGCTCTATCGGGGGCTTACAACCAACTACTGGAGTATCGGTTCGAGTTGCGCGCTCTCCCTTCTCGTTCGCAGCCAGTGGGTTGGTATGTATGTCTCGATTGCTATTGTTTTGTATTCTGATGGGGTGGTTACAACTACCCACTGGAGTATCGGTTCGAGTTGCGCGTTCTCCCTTCTCGTTCGCAGCCGGTGGGTTTGTGTGTAGATATGCTGCGATCACTTATACATTTTCTTTGGTCGGTACGGGTTGCGTGCTTTCCCACCCCGTTACCACTCCGTGTGATAACAGCCACCCTCTGGAGTATCGGTTCGAGGTGCGCGTTCTCCCTCCTCGTTCGCAGCTGGAAGGTTGGTCTGTACACTTCGGACAAGTTCATAAATATTTCTAATATTTATCTTATTGTAGATTCTTCATACGCTTTGCACTCACATCGACTTAAGTACCGTGGTCTTTTAATTATATTTTTAAAATTCGTGTTAATAAAAGGGCTTTGAGTGCTCATGAGTTCTTTTCTCTTTTTTTTACAGATTCTCCACGACCAGAGGAACTCTCGAAGAAGTTATAAGTTGATCAGTTTAATTAATTAATTCATTTTGTTTCAATTTTCATCTTTAAAAAAAAATCTTTTAAATTAAAAAAAAATGGTTAAGTTTTTCTTCTTTTATACAATAAATGGAAACTAATCATTTAGTTATCAAAATTTGTCTTATTATAAATAAATCCTCAACAAACCGTGATGATGTTTTCAAAATATCGAGCTTTATTCGTACCGAACGTTGAAGCTCTGAACATTTTTGTGTTGTTCATTTCTGGCAAACTATTAGACAGTAGATTAAATTAGATTCGGTAATCAAAACACAATTATGTATATAAAATAATTAGTCCAGTCAAATTAGTATTTTATATCATCTACAAAAAATAATGCGTCGAATTTTTTTTTTGTTTCTTCAAGAGTATCTATTGGAGAGTGTAAATCCAAAAAGTTCGAACAAAAAGCGCCCATGCGTTGTCCGCCATTTTGAAAAAGGCTTTGAAAAGCTTGAACTCGATTTTCTCGGCTCCTATCATATATAGAGATATATTTTTTTTTAGGTTTGTACTTTAAAATATCTTCTTTAACTTTTGTTCAGAAAAAAATTTGAAACCTCTTTCCAAAAAAAAATTATCGACGAAAAATTGTCGAGATTTTGAAGTAAAAAATGGTTTTTAACGTTTATCTCGCCTCATGATCTATAGATAATAGATCACTTTATTTCCTACATTTTGGTATATCTAAATTTTATGTGCGACAAAAACTGTAGGAAATATAACCTGTCAAAATGGCCAATATCCTGCGAAAATTAAAAAAAAAAATTACTCACGTGTGAAAATTTTCAAATTTGACTATGTTCATTATGAAATTTAAAGAAACAGTTCAAACTCTTTTCCACACCACCACGAGGTAGAGTTATGGCGCATTTTTTTTAATGTGGCGTCCCCAGGAGGTATAATCCAAGATTCAATCGTTTTCGTTTCTATATCAGCCTATCGATAGCTTAATGTGGAATAGTTTTTTCATGTCGTTATTTCCTTTTTTTTTTGCTAGACGTGATCATATTAACGTTGTTAGTGCTGGGATCGTCATTGGTAGTTTCTTCAATGTTTTCAGGTGAGGAAAAGTCTTCACATGCGTCTTCATCTTCCAGTAAATTTTGCAAGGAAGGAACATTCTCGCTTCCTTTCAAACCGTTAAATACGAACTGTGTTGCACGATTTTAAGACTGTTATTCATAAAATAAATGCTTGTGTGCCACAGGGCTCCGTTTTGTATCCGACTTTCTTTCTATTGATTTGGTGAATTGGTTTTCTGACGACAGTGCTCTCAGCTGCTCACGAACCTTTGAAGGTTCACGTCCATGTCCTTCGAATGTGAATTGCCCACATGAGTCTGCTAGATTCTCGTAGAATAAAAAAAAAGTTTTTAAATTGATAGGCGATAAAATTATAATAGAAACATTTGAATTTCTCGAGCACCGCTGTACTGTTAGTGATTTTTTAATTATTTTACCGTTATTTTTATAATCAGTGTTATAGTGAAATAGCCAATTGCATTCCTCCCCTAGAACAATATAACCGTAATAATCGCTTTTTAGGGTAAGGCTCTTGAGTCCAACTTCGGACGTACTGTTAAATTCAGAGATTTCTTCTTTAGTCGCACAACCCGAATGTGGAATGCTTAAACCGACTCAATATATCGCTCTATATTCAGCCAGAGATCTTAAAAATTGGACATTTCGTATGCGCGCAGCCAAGCAAACCCGTGGTGGACATTTAAATTATGATATATTCATAATATATCATACATGGGTTTTCACAAAAAATAACGAATTTCAATAATCATGTCGATTACAGAATTCGCAGAATTTTACTCCCGGGGAGTTAACTCGATCCGTTGACGTTTTGCATCCGCTGTAAAACTGAATTTTGAAATTCGACGGTTGAACTACATTGTCGGTTCCTAAAATAACCTTATCATCATTTATGAACTTTCCTATCGACGCTGTCAGTTAAAGACATTAAGTCAACGGCTTACGCTTTGATATAAGCATCGATCTATCGATCTGTGAAATCAAGCATCGTTGTGCATGGTTAGTACTTGGATGGAGGACGTTTCAATACTAACCGTGTGCTTATAATTAAGTTAAGTTAGATTTCTGGCTATGTCCGATTGCATCTTCATCATTTCTATTAAAATTAGTTTAATAAACACTTAAACATTCATTATGTTAAGCTTTTGAATTACATTTTTGTGCTTTCCATTGTTAATTTTTGTTTTTTTTTTTTTCATTTAAATAAAAATTCACTTCAGATTCGTCTCGAAATTGGCACGAATATAAAATGATAGAAATTGTATGGAGTGCGAATGGACTGCGGATTTAGTAATACCAGATAAGTTGAACAGAATGTCGGTAGTGCAGCGATTGTTACCGACATTCGTTCAACTTTCTTTCGTCGGATTCAGTAATAGATTGGAAATTAATTGAAATTGTCACTTTAGCTCATTCAGCGAATTCTGTAATAGGGGTGAATATCTTACTCATAGTTTTTTTTGTTAAAATTTAAAGATGGAAAACGCTTAATAAGAAACTATTTATTTCATCAAATAACTTTTCTTACTAATGAACACACTTTTGTCTTATTACACCTACCTAGTCTTCGGCACTGGAAGCACAGCAACTTTTCATCAAATCTTGGTGAAATTCTGAATTATATCACATAGTATATGTACTGCTTTATCAAGTGTATACTTGTAGTAGTAAACGGTTCTTTAAAATTTATACCCGTTTTTGCTTATAAGATATAGGTTCAATGACGGTGAAAATTTTGATTTTTTGCAATTTAATGTTTCCCGCTCGCATATGAAAAGCCAATAAAAGTTTTTAATACGAAGTACAGGGTACTAGAGTAATAGACTTATGTGAGCTATATATGGCACTAATCATCATTATAGCTTTCATAAGTCGTGGACATATTATGTTTTCTTACAAAATTCTTTTCCCTTGATCAAATATTTCTAAAAAATGATGTTTTATAATTGAAAAAATAGGAATTTACATTAATTATTCTTAAAATGTTTATGAAGATACTTAACACCATTTTTCTTAAACTAAAATTAATGTCTACAATATTATTTAAAATATAAATAAAAATCAATATAAAATAAAAATGAACAAAATGATTATTTGGATTCTAAGTTAATTAAAATATATATATTTCAAAAATTGGTTTGAAAAATAAAAAAAAATGCCCATCGACTAAAAAAATTTATTTTCTTCACCCTGTCATTTTATTCATAGTCCATTTACGAAAAATTGAATACATTTACTTCAATTAAGACCCTCAGATAAAACCCATTAGGGCATCTGCTTAAATCCTTGACAAAAGCTAAATTTATGTTCAACCCAAGTTATAAATATTAATGTTCACGTTCTAATGTTAAATCATTTGAAATGAAATAAAGAATTAAATAAAAAAAAAAAAAAAAAAAAAAAATGTAAATTGACCAAATAATTAATTCGAGCTTGATTGTTATGTCTAAGATCAGACGGAAACACCTTTTAGGATAAGAACTCTCTCTCTCTGTCCAAATAAACCTACATTTTGATTTATTAATAAGTTCCAATTCTCAACCGGATACTGGGAATACTATAAATCCTATAAGGAAAATTATGTAATAAAACGAAACACACTCCTCCATCAAATTCAAATACAACCATTTAATCATTCTAATCCAAACAAGAAACAAAAAACACTTTATTGCCTGTTAGTGAATATAATTAAGTGCTAAAGATCATGAGATCGTAAAAAAATTCATCCAAAAACAAAATAAAAAAAAAGTGACATGCGTTCATTTTGAGAATATCTATAGAAATAATATAAATTTGTCGACGCTGATGTTTTGCATATTATTTTTTTGTCTCTAATCGGGCTTGCAAATCATAAAAGATGTTTAGGTTTTTTTTATATTTTTTCTTGTACAAGAATTCATATATTTTAATGCTTATCGATAAAAAGCAATATTTTTACGGTTACCAAGTAACTTTAAACAAAAAACATATACAAATTACGTAGGTGTTTATATGGGTTTAACTGTTTCAAGCCCAGTCTCTAACTCGGTGTTAGTGGTTAAGTTTTACTTATTCCGCTAAGTGTGCACTGTGAAACTGATGGGCCATTTTGTTTTTAAAAGGTTGTCCTCCACAATCACAACAGGGGTTCTTTTTATTATTATCACCTTTGTACATATAAAAATAGAAAGTTAAAATTAATATACTCGAGTATATTCCAAACGCCTTAACCCCGCCCACATTATTCACAATCTGATTTTTAAATCTAAAATTTATGTAAATGAAAAATATTTTCTGACTCAATCACCACAAAAAATTCAGGGCTTGCTCTTGTGGTTCAAAAGTATAACTTAGGCCGTGGTTACGGCCAACGCTAGTAAGCTAGTGCGCTAGTCCGCGCTAGTAAGCTTGTAAATCTAATGTATGGATAATCAATAACGTGGTCATAGATCACGCTAGCTGCTTTTACGCTAGTAAAAGAGTGCGCGCTAGTTCTTGCTAGTAAGCTAGTAGATCAAAACTCATTTGATTTTCAAGCTTACTAGCGCGAACAGTGTTTTAGTTTTTTTCGGAATGGACATCCAATTATTGGTAAGTAAAGTAAAAAAAGGGAATAATTCTTGTGGGATGTAAGGTCCAAAAACTACAAAAATAAAAAAACTATAAAAAAAGCATGGAACGATTAATAATAACAAATATACAAGTTATTTATTCATATATTCAGTTTTTTTTATTTTTAACAAAGGCATGAAAAACATTATATTGGATTCTGCAATCAAGTTTTGTATTCATTGTTTAAATAAAAATATTCCATATAAATATTGCGACTATTGTTTGCTGCAAAGCTGTAATTTTTAGCAGAAGTTGAGGCTGCAGATTCGGCAGCTGGGCTTTGACTATGCACATTCAATAAAAGACATCTGCCTACGTCTTCAATATCGATGATGATATTATGCAATAAAAAAACGGTCTTAGCGATAAGCTTCGCTATGTCAGCACTTGTTTCTTTCTCTTTTATTAATTATGCCACTTTGCAGCTATTATCGCAAAGGCGCATTCAATAACTCTTCTGGTTTTTGTATAATGTTCATTGAAAGCACTCTTCTTAAAAGAAATGTTTTTTTGTGAAAATGGTCTTAGTAGATATTACTTTAACGGATACACTTCATCTCCTAATAAGACAAAAGGGACATCGCTATTGGTTGCATATACAGGCGCTGGCGTCGGCGTTCCAAAATTTTGAGCTAATGACAGCGAAAAACGATTGAATAATATCCTTTATAGTTGTAGTAGGTACAGGCTTCCAGAATGAGGTGGGTGCTTAATTCTAATGTGCTTGCCATCGATGGAACCTACACAATTCGGAAATCCCCACAGGGTAGACAATTTTTTTAGCGAATTCCTTTAATTATTTTTCACATGGACGTGGTAAATGTTTTTTCACAAATCAGTCCCAAATTGCTGTGCACACATTTTTTACAATACCAGAAATTGTGAGTTGTGTCATTATGTAGGATGTAGATGAACGCCAAACTTCAATATGATACGTCAGTAACTAGATATCTTCAAAGGAATTAAAGATGGTAAAATAAAATTATACTCAAAAAATGTTTGTTCGTCCTTCCTCAAACAATCATATAAATGGTGGAATGGAACTTCTCATGCTTTCAGCGGTCAGAAAAAATACGATGTTGTGGTTCTTTCTTTTTCAGCAAAACTCGAGTTCTTTTCGTGAAAGTGACATTTTTTAAGATATAAAGAACCGATTACTGATATTAAAACCGACCTCACGCCACGTTCAAATTAGTACCATTTGAAGGTTTTTAAAATGTCTTTAACAAGACATACATATATATGTAAATAAATAAATTCTATAAATATTGTCCACTCTTTTCTCTTCCCAAATGAATAACTTAATATTACCTGATGATGCTCTCAAAATAAACAATACGATGAAATACCAACTAGTGCAAATGGAACTAGCGTGAACGAACGTCGACGATTTCCTTACTAGCGCACTAGCACAAAATAGCGAGAACTAGCGTGGGCTAGCGCACTAGCTTACTAGCGTTGGCCGTAACCACGGCCTTAAATATAGTAAATTTATGTTTCAATAATTAAGTGATAGGGCTAGCGAAAATGTATGAAAAAGTCGAAGTTAATATAAAACTATTTTTAATTTTTTTAAATATTTTACTATTCTTTGATCTATACGTCGAAGGACCGTATTGTAAAATTATATCCAAAACAGTGAAGTGAAAAATATGGATATTTTCTCAAAAATTAGTTCTGACATTTTGTTATTTGAAAATTTTACAAAGCATTTTATAAACAAAATTCTATGACAAGGGCCGCACGAACTTGCTCTTATATAAAAGAGTAAGAATTTAAAAAATGAGTGTTATCAGAGAAAACTATTGATAAGAATGTGATTAATTTTTAAACAGAATGCCTTATGATTTTTTAAACAAATATGAATTTTGCAAACACAAACATTTTAAGTCATTGTAGTCGGTTTAAGTCCGTTTCATAAAAAAAATAAGCCTTTAAAATTTTAAAACATTGTTAAGAATATATTTTATTATATTATTAAGTTTTTATTATTATACGAATAGAAATTAATTTTCAAGAAAAAAAAATACTGACCCGTTTTTGGGATACCTATCGGGATACCTATGCAAAAACTATTTTTATTTTTTATTAAGTTTTTCAATGTTTTTCAAACTTTTTAGAAGCTTCTTTTTAATTTTTTTTACTGTAATCCGTTATGCCGATAATGAGAATTTAAAAATTCGAAAAAATGTTTCTATGGTAGGTACAATCAATAATATCTTAGTTTAAAATTTTTTTTATTAAATCATAAATCGTAAAAATTAATCGAAAGAAAAAAAATTATCAAATTTCTAGACGCCGCCGCCGTTTTCAAGGAAAATACGATTTTCGAAAACCATTTTTAACATTTTGAGATAAAATATTTTCTTTTTTGTCAAATCATAAAAATTGTTATAAAAAAATTTTAATTATCAAGTTTAAAAAAATCGAGTATGAGATTTTTGAAATATTCACTTTTTGAAAAAATTGAAACTTTTCTTAAAAATCAAAAACAAATTTACAATACAATTCAAACTTTTGGGGAACCTTAGCATAAAAAACCGTACCGATTTAAAAAAAATCAAAAACAACAAATGGTTCCGTGGGAGGTACCATTAATAACCATTTTTCGGGAATTTTTTTTTTAACTTAATGAAATTTTAAGATTTTTTTAAATTTGTGGAACAGTTTTTGAGAAAAAAAAATAAAATAAATAAATAAAATTTCAAAAAAAGATCGTATGGCAACGACTGTTATGTTTAGTCTTAAACACAAAATGAAGAAAACGTGAAACGAAACGAAGAAATTTAAAAATGATATCTACCTTAAGGAAAATCGGTGGAGCCTTTTAGGCTGTAGTCGAACAGGCAGACTGACAGAATTGCGAGACCCACTTTTATCGTTTTCTATCATTGTAATGTGAACTTTGATCAAAATCTTCAGTTCAATTTTTTTTGCTAAATACAAAACTTGCCCTATAGTGCTAAAATATATCGCAAGTAAAAGGAAAATTATATGAAAGCTAATACACAGAATTGTGCAAATTTAGTAATTCTTTGAAACAAATCAGTTCATCCGTTTAAACTATGGCTTGATGTACTTTAGGAAGCACAGATAAACAAGTGATGTGACATGTGACTGATGGGGTGTTAAATTTGATTAAAATTTTTTTGGACATGAAACTGTAACTTACCATATACATATATAGTTTACAGAGTACGTTGTTGAGAATTTTTAGTCACTAAGGTTCAGGTTCTCTACAAGCCATTTTAAGGCCGCCCATATTTTATTTATTTTAACTATTCTGTAAATTAAAACGAAATTAAAAAAAATCATCAACTCGTTTCTAAAATATTAATATTTAAAAAAAAAATACTTTTTTAGATTAAAAAATGTAACATAAATGCTCCTGCCAATATTGAGAAAGTAAAAAATTAAAGCCTTAAATGTTTTTGATTTAATAAGAGAAAGTACAAATTAGGCGATGCAGACGATTTTTATCAAATTTTTGGATAAAAATAAGTATATACTCGTACTTCGAAAATGTTTATTTAACATCTTTATGGTAGATAACAGAACAGGGTCTAAAAAGAATATTATTTCGAAATGATTTAGATAAGTAAAAAAACAGGTATGAAGGCTCCAAGTACGAGAACTATAACAAAAATGGAGCATGTGGTTTCCGAAATATTGAGTTTTCAAACAGAAAATGGCATTTCTAGAGCTTCAGTATCGACAAAAAATTGATCAAAATAAGGTGTTTCATTTTTTAGAAACTCGAAAGCAAAAATAAAATGGTTCTAAAAGTGGCACTAAGAAATTCTTTGAATCTTAGAAAAAGGCTTTGCAAGAGTTTTGGGTCAAAAAAAAATATTAGTACTATATGTAGTCCGCGAACATTTTTGCGGAAAACAATCAAATAGGCTAGCTACTAAAAATTATAGAACACAAGTCTTTTTATATTACATAAATCTCGTCAGACCGCACTTTGAGATCATTAAGATTTTTTTACGACTGTATGGCACGTATCATTATTTTTGTAGCTAAAAACATTCAACTCTAAAGTACCAAGTT
The DNA here is from genome assembly GCA_963931855.1 of Philhelius festivus. Classification (NCBI taxonomy): domain Eukaryota; kingdom Metazoa; phylum Arthropoda; class Insecta; order Diptera; family Syrphidae; genus Philhelius; species Philhelius festivus. The sequence continues at coordinate 186,619,054 of OZ007556.1, forward strand.
TGAAGAAAATCGTTTCAGTGTTTTATAAACACTGAAAGTTGAGGTACATGTGGACATTTAGGGATATAGAGAGATTATGAAGAATTGTTGTAGAGTTCTCTACCATCATAAGACTAGACAAATAGAAATGGGCGACCAGTGGCTGTCTAGACCTGTGGCCCAATTTGCACTGAAGTGCGTCATTTTGATACCATAACTCGTGTGATGGAATCGATATAGGGAATTGTGGACATTCTCACGGAGTCATCCAGTTTGGATTGAGTTCGAAAAGAAGAGATGATCAAGTATATGTTATGATGTCTCTTATTGTGTGTATTGTAGTCATCCAAAATTTCTATCACTTACTCAACTGGACCATCACACTCATCCTACACCATCTACACTGTGCAAAGCTATTCAGATCATAAGCCTTAGTTTGATTTAAATCACGAACTCGATTTGTTTGGGAAGCCAATACTTACCCTATATACTAATACCGTAAAAAGTGGTTTGAAAAAAAATTATATTCAACTCAGAGGTGTTTATAAAAATGTTATGTATGTGATTTTTCACATTCTTTGGCCTCAGAAAAAAAGATTGTAGAAATGCACAGACATCAATTCAGACACCAAGTTAATCTATTGTCTTAGTTTTCGGAGCTCCTAATGAAAAGATATATTTGAAACCCTTGTGTGAGTTGCGTCAAGCCAAATCTTATAATAACTTAAACAGAAGTTAAGGAAGAAGGTATCTTAAGGGTTTTTCAATTGGCGTGGGTAGCTTTTGGCGGCCATGTTCTTTTCGTCTAATTGATACAGATTTATTATTAAAGTGAGTGTTCGTTAGTGCAAACGTTGCTCCTTTTTTTAGGGTAGACGTGGTGGCCGTTCATAGTCGACTCTTCAGCGTTTTAGAAACTTCTAAAGTAAAATACTCCTCTGTGCGTCGTCGGTCTTCCAGCTTATAGTTTTGCAATATAAACGTGTTGAAGAGACAGTCCTACGAAAAAGCACACAAATGCCAAACTCCTGTGAAAAAACAATTGAGGTGAGTGTAAATATTTTTTCCAGGTTAATTCTCCATTCGATATAGACAAAAGTTTCACCTGAAAGCAAAGCAATTGAAGTGCAGGTAACTTGTTGTTTCAGTTGCGTTTAGAGAAAATTCTATAGAATTTGATGAACAATAAAATGCAAACCTGTTAGAATTCTTTGTATGTCAAAACCTAGGTTAAGTTCACTCAAAATAAAATCAATAATATCTTTTTCGTACGCAATTTCAAATTTCTTAAATTTTTGACACAAGTTGTACAAATATTTATGATTAAATAATCAGTGAAATAAAGACAAATCAAAACAGAACCAAATTTAACCAGATTCGTGACACACGTTAACAAACATTACTACAAAAAAAATGTATACCTCGAGCTGTCAAAAATAAAAACATTTGGCTCAACTCCTGTTGTTGTCATATAAACAAAAATATTTGCTTTTGATATAAAATATGACGTCAGGATTAATTAAAATACACGCAATAGTCTTTGCAATGTTATATGAAGAAAGCATATAAAAAACATCTTTGATATTTTGTTGTGTAAATTTGAGAAACCGAATTTTTGTATTCTATTTGTATTGAAAAGGAGGTAGATACTTCGAAAAACCAATGGAAAGCTACCTTTGACAAAATTCAGAAAAAAAATCAATCAAATAATTATGACAGCTGTCAATAAATCGATTTGCATGAAATTTTGTATTTACTAATATTTTACTTTCCAAGTTTGTCTACATATACATATATATGTAGGTACTTAGATAGCGGCCATCCATGTCGATAATATATCAATCCTCCCTTAATGACCTTTGGTAACCTTAAGCACGTATGTATGTACATACATACTTTCATTTTATCTTAATCCTAGAAAAATCACTTTTGTGTTTCAAGTTGTGTACGAACATGTAAAAGGTAAGTTCTTAGGATAAATAATCTCAGAAACGTCAAAAATAATAAGTCCGTTCGCGAACTCCCCAAAACTACGCATATTTACGATATTCTATGAATTTATATTAATTGTGTTCGCTAATGCAGAAAATATGTATGAATGTAGTTTTTCACAGGAGAGAGAAATTTTTCGGGCAGAAACATGATTTCTGTCAAAAGCCACATTGGTATTTAAAAGAACATCTCTTCAGAACAAAAAAATGTATTCTGACAGTAAATCGTGAAAATTAATAAGACGTGTAACGATAATCGTAGTCAGTTTTATTTGAACCTGTAGATATTGGTGTACAAAGTGTTCTTGTTTCATTCAGTTTCACTTATCACGAAGAGAATTTCAACAGCACTTGTCAATTTTTGACAGATTGTAAATTTTATCCCAGAAAGGACCCAGCTAATGTGTATTTGCTTCTATTATTATGTACATAGCATATCTTATGTTTAATCAAAATAAAAGCTGATGCCTTTCTAGACTCAGTGCTAGCAACCGATTGATTGGTCATTATTGTTTGGTTATTTGTAGATGAGCAAGGATGACCCTATTTTTAGTAAAACAAGTAAAATATTACCACTTTGCAGGTTCTTGATATTACGAGTATCTACAAGTTCTTTGGGATTTATAAATTGTATGTTTAAAAACATGGATGTAATTAGAGAAAAATATTCAAACGCCTTTTTTTAAATTACCAAAACAACTAAAATAGTTTGAACTCCAAAATAAAAATAAATGATATTCAAATAAAGTTTAAAATATCATTAGAGGAATTTTATTAACAAATTAATTTTTTACGTACAAATATTGGAAAAGTTCTTCTAATAAAAAATTTGGTTTGCAAATTTTAAGTAATTAAATAATATACATTCAAGGAAGTAATTTCGGAAACGGTTGTCTTTGTTTTCAAAAATTGAATTTTCTATGACAGGTACCGATAGTAAATGTTTTTTTAATTCCTTTTTGACCAATATATCAACCATGCCCATATTTGTGCACTTAATTTTTACTTACAACTTACAGGTACTATAAGGCAAGTTATGCGTTCGTATAAAAAATTAATCTCGTGATTTCGATCGAAGTTGACATTACGATGAAAGCGATGACTAAGATAATGGGTCTCGCAATACTGTCTGTCTGTCTGTTTGTCTGTCTGTTCGACTACAGCCTAAGCGGCTTTAAACTTGGTAGATATCATTTTTAGTTTTTTTCCCCCCACACGTTTTTTTCTTTCTTTAAGACCAAAAAGAGGGTGGCCGTGGCGCGATGGATGTGTGCTCGCTTGTGAACCTCATGATCACAGGTTCGATTCCTGCCGTCGTCTATGTCGCTTTAATTCCATTAAAAACCTTCTAAAAATTGTCATCAATGGGTTGCTGGTTTACTCATTACATGTTGTTCAGACATAACACTAACAACATGTAATTGAGTTAAACTAGTATGCCCAACAAGGATGAACACGAATAAAATAATGTGAATTATAAGCGACATAGAAATAAGACACGGCATTCTCCGCTTTAGTTTAGCCGCCATCCCTGGAGATAAAATATCTGAGACAACAACCTTCAGTCTCAGAACATCGTGCCACACATCTTTCCTATCCTTCTTTCTCTTCCTTAACACTTCACGCCCGCGCTGTTTTCAAACATTTAAAGGGTAATCATAATCCCTTGAGCGCGTGTAGATTATAAAAAAAAAAAAAAAAATAACGGTACCTGCCATACGAATTTTTTTCGAAATTTTATAAATATTTTTTTTTCTCAAAAACTGTTCGACAGATTTAAAAAATAAAAACACACAAAAATTTCATTAAGTTAAGGCTAGGTAATAGTTGAACAAAATTTTCCGAAAAAGAGTTATTGAGGGTACCTTTTTTTTTGTTTTTGATTTTCTCAAAAACGGTACCACCGATTTTGATCATATTTTTTGCTAAAGCTCCACGAAAACTTAAATAGAACATTGTTTTTCCAAAAATCAATATTTCGAAAGCCCTATGCTAGATTTTATTTAAACTTGATAAATAAAAGTTTCTCAATATAATCTACAAAATGTGAAATAAAAAATATTTTACCTAAAAATAAAGGTATCCACCATACAAATGTTAAAAAATTTTAAAAAATTGTTTTCAAAAATCGTATTTTTCGCGAAAACGGCACTTAGAATTTTGATAAAATTTTTTTCTTCCAATTAATTTTTATGATCTTTAATTTAATAAAAAAAATTTGAAATTAAAATATTACAGCTTGTAGTGCCTACCATAGAACCATTTTTTCTAATTTTGAATTTCTCATTATCGACATAACGGATGTTAATGAAATTTTTTATGTCAACGGCCTTGGCTTTGATGAAAGCATCGCTTCCCATCGATCAGCGAAATCAAGCATCATTGCGCGCGGTTAGTACTTGGATGGGGGACCGTTCAAATACCAACCGTGAGCTGTTGACATGTGTTTCTTCTGTTGTTCTTTCTTTCTGTGTGTCTCTCTCTGTTGTATTGTCTAAAGCCGATGGCCTCAGTTGCCAGTGCTTTTCTGTGTCTCTACTTCGTAGATTTATCTACGGAGTAGTGTAAAATGTAATGTAATGTAATGTAATGTAATTTTTTATAGAGATGCTTCCAGAAAGTTTAAAAAACATAGCATTTCAAAACTTAAAAAAAAAATATTTTTTTTTAATTTCTGAGAAAAAATTCATTTTTCTTTCTTGGAAAATTCGATATCTCAAAAACGGCTCAATATTTTTAAATTTTTTATTAATTTAGTTTAATTTCCATTCGTACAGTAGTAAAAACTTAAAGCTGGCGTACCATATCTTTTTCTTAAAATTTGTTAAAGATTTTGTATATAAAAGCTTATTTTTTTTAAGAAACTACCACAAGAACCTATAATTTTTGTTCTTGCACAAATTCATATTTGCATAGCATTCTGTTTTTATCCCTTACTACTAACAGAATGAAAAAAATAATTTTATCTTTATGAACAGTTTTCTCTAATAACATTCGTTTTTAAAATTCCTAGCCTATTACATAGGAGCAAGTTCGTGCGACCCAGTCGTGCATTTTATTTCATTTCGACGATTTGTCACTTATTATATTCATTTTGCATCAGTTAGCGAATAATAAATAACAGATTTAACAGAAGTCACCAAAACAACATGGCCGCCAAATTAAAAAAAAAAAAAACTATAACATAGCAAGTAACAGTAATTGGGGAATCGCTTAGTCAATGTTGCCTGCTTTATTCGCAGACCCCTGCCCTTAAAATATTCCCATACCACTATTGATTTACCCTCTTGATGGTCAACCTAATATTCATACCAAATTTATTGAGTGAAAGAATTGTTAATTTTTCGATTAATTTCGTTCACTATTTTCCCTGTTTATGTTCTTCTACATAAATATCTCAATAAATTTATGTTACTAAAGGTAATAAAGTGGCTATCGGGCAGCACAACATAACAGCCCTGTTGCTTAGAGAATTAGAATGTCACCTCGATTCATAAAATCATCCCCTTAAATGTAATCATCCCCTAAATATGTAACAAAACTAAAAAAAAAAACAGAAAGGTACGTATACGCCACAGTGTACAACTTCCTGATAAATTAATTATTTTTATTGATACTTTGCTGGTCAATAATATTTAGAAGTTCTACGACAAGCATTTTAAAATATTTGTTTCGTACCCACCGTCAAGTTTTTCGGTCATTGACTGAACTTGGTTATGAAATAAAATTCGAAACACAAATAAAGTGTCGTTGGTGAGGTTTAAGGATATAAAATAAATAAGCTTATGACAGAAACCACGTTGAATCAATAAAATATTTTTATTAGGCATTCTCGCATTTTTTTTATTTAATGTTCAGGAAAGGAAAAAAAAACCGCCACAGTATATGTAAAATTAACAATAAAATGAAAAAAAAAACAAAAAAAAAAACTTTTTCTTAGAATATTTTGTCAGCGCAGTTCCTACTATGTAATAAATTTAAATCATAAAAACCAAGTGGAAAAAGATATTATAATTTTGCATTTTATTGATTAAGATAACAATTTTTTTGTTGATGCCATAATGCCTTATCGTTCTTCTTGAGTAAAAATCTTTATTACTTCACTTTGAACCGCAGAAAGTTATTGTATTGATTGGTTCTGTGTTGATTAAATATAGACGAGAATTAATTGTTTTAAGTCATAAAATATCTGCAAAATTTAAAAGCTCTTTGGTGTTATCTTTTGAATGACAATGATTTTATCATTATGTCTACTTCTATCATTCAAAAGACTACTAGGTTTTTTTATAATGACTAAATAGAATTTTAAAAAGGGACATTTAATGAATATTTATGTACCAGTACTTGAGTATAATATTAAAATACAAGTTTTATTAATTTATTTTGTTGTTAAGATTTAATTACTTAATTTAAAGTTGTATTTACATAGTTGTCCTTAGTTGAATATAAGGTTTTTAGTTTTTATACATTAATGAAGAATTAAAGAATCTGCCAATTCGGATTTTCCTCTAACATCTGTGGTAAAAAGGCAAAACTCGATTTATACCAATGGGCCCAGTGGGTAGATATTGTCCTATCCCACCGAATCTATATTCAAAGATGTCTCAGAAATCATGAATCAAAAATTATTGAGAAGTACTAGGAGGCTAAAACAACAGCGTCATTTACCGGGTGCAATAAAGCTGAGAACCATCCAGGAGACCCCGCAAGATGAGAAAAAAAAATATTTCATAAAAATCACACAACCCATTTAGAACGAGAAGAGTTACGAAAAAATTAATGCCGGAATCTTATATAAATGTTTATTACTATAATTCGGATTTTTAATATACAAATTTAAATTTAAGCGACAAAATTTATTAGAACTTTCGAAATAGTTTAGTAACTTAACTTAACTTAATTTTGATCTATATGTATCAAAATAATATTTCCACGGTATTGGCCGTCCATCGCAGATTTCTCTCTTGACGATTATCACTAAATATTGGAAATATTCATACTTTTGCGCACGATTTACTCTTTGGACATATTTGTTTTGGAAATATTCATTAGGGGATTCTTGTCCTTGTATCTTTTTAAGCACTTTGCTGCTGGAGATTACTTTGGGGATTATGGATTTAGCAATTTTTCTTCGGAGATAAAGTGTTTGAGAAAAATATCCCCAAATCTAGATAATTTCCTAAAGAAGAAATCTACTTTTTTCTGTTACCTTTAAAAATAAAGGGATCTCAGTACAACCAAAGAGCTAATTTATATTAAAAATTTCTTTCACGGCTTGAAAACAAAACACTCGCAGGGTCTACATTTTGGTTTAAAACAAATCTTTACAAAATATGATGCAAACGCTACACGCCATAAAACGGTTTTTTTTGCGACTTTATCACCAGTGAAACCACGGATTTCGAAAAAATTTTGTAAACAGCAAAGCATTTTAACTCATTAGTTTTGCATATAAAAATTTATTTGAATTTTTTAAATTTTCAATTTTTTTTAGAAAATTCAATATCAAAAATAGGTATACGAATATTTTTTAAAATTATCCTTTTAAATGGATAGTCAAAAAAATTACAATAATAATATGAATAGTAGTATGTGCGTGCATATCAACACTTAAAAAAATAAAATGCACGAATGGGTCGCACGAACTTGCTCCTATGTAAAAGACTAAGAATTTCAAAAATGAATGTTGTTAGAGAAACTGTTCATAAGCATAAAATTCATTTTTTAAATGTCTAAAAAAAACTTCTTTAGTAGTTAAAGGTAAGATTAGGATGCCATGTGATTCAAGCAAATATAGATTTATGCAAGAACATAAATTATAAGTCTTTGTAGTGGTTTCTTAAAAAATAAGGTTTTATATAAGAAAATTTTAAAACATTTTTAAGAAAAAATGTTGGTACGCCAATTTGAAGTTTTTATTATTGTATGAATAAAAATTAAATTAAAAAAAAAAGTATTGAGCCGTTTTCGAGATATTGAATTTTCAAAAAACAAAAAATAGATTTGTTTTTTTCAAAATTCAAAAAAATATTTTTGTTAAAGTTTTGAAATGCAATGTTTTTTAAACTTTTTAGAAGCTTCTCTCTACGAAATTTCATTAAAATCCGTTGTGCTGATAATGAGAAATTCAAAATTTAAAAAAATCGTCCTATGGTAGGTACAGTCAGTAATATCTTGTTTTTAATTTTTTTTTATTAAATTACAGATATTAAGATATAATAGAAAGAAAAAAATTTAAGCAAAATTCTCGGAACCGTTTTCGAGAAAAATACGATTTTCGAAAACCATTTTTTAACATTTGTATGGAGGGTACCGTTATTTTTAGGTAAAATGAATTTATTTTTCTCATATATTGTAGATTATTTGTCCAAACTTTTATTTATCAAGTTTTGAAAAAATCGGGCATGGGGTTTTCGAAATATGTATTGTGTTTTCAAAAAAAAAAAAAAAAAAAATGAAAGTTTTTTTAAAAATCCAAAAAAAAATTTTTGGAAAATTTGAATACACAATAATATTCAAACTGCTGGGAAACTTTAGCATAAAACAAATGATCAAAATCGGTGGTACCGTTTTTGAGAAAATCAAAAACGAAAAAAATGGTCCCAAGGGGGGTACCAAAACTACTAATTTCTTAGAAAGTTTTTTCAACCATTACTTAGGTTTAACTAAATTAAATTTTTTGAATTTTTTTTTTTTAAATCGTTGCGACAGTTTTTGAGAAAAAAAAAACTTTCTAAAATTTCGAAAAAAAATCGTATGGCAGGTACCGTTATTTTTGGTCTTAAAAAATCAAATCAAAAAACATTTGGGGGTAAAAAAATAAAACCCATATCTACCAAGTTTGAAGAAAATCGGCCGAGCCGTTTCGCTGTAATCGAACAGACAGACAGACAGAATTGCCAGACCCACTTTTTTCGTCTTCGTATGTTAACTTTGATCAAAATCTCGAGTTCGATTTTTTTTTACGAATGCATAACTTGCCTTATAGTACCTATAAGTCGCAAGTAAAAATGGTTAGAAAAATTAACAAACTTGCGCCAGTGGTTTTTTTAATTTTGTTTGTATAATTTCTTGTTTGTTACTGACGTCGGACTTTCTATTTTGGAGTTAGTTAAACCTCTTTAAACAGTTGTTTTAACAGTAAAAGAATGCATTTCATGCATCCGAACACTTTTCTTTAATAGCACCAATATTTTATATGTACATACTCTGTACATAAAAGCAAGTGCTTGTAAATATCTCGCGTATTTTGTTTCTTTCAAGAGCAGTCGCTCCGTCCGTGGAATAAAAACTAATATTACATCGTAATAACTCGCAAGTTCTAGCAATCCTTGGAAGAATTTGACTATCATTTTGACTATTATTTAGACTATCAATATTCGGGGAATAAAGCATGGCTTGAAGTAATACAGCACTCTTTATTCAGCTCAAAAATAGGCCAATTGTACAACGTTTATTGAATGTGTTCAATCCTTCCTACCGACCATAAACTGCACTTACATCCCTTCATTCCAACGTCATGAAATTCCTGATCAATCATATATCAATATCTTGAAGATCGAAAGCTTCTAAATGATCGGCAATACGGCTTTCGTAGCAATCGATCATATGATCTGATGGCATATCTCACCAAAGAGTGGAACAGATCTTAAGGTACTATGTTTTTTGGAGAAAGTAAGATTATTGTGCTTGATATTTCCAAGGCATTTGATAGAGTTTGGCAGCAGGCTCTCTTATCGAAATGCGTGCTTTTGGTATCAATGCAACCCTCATTCTTTATTTTACCTTCTAGATCGTTCATTACATGTTGTATTGTACGGTCTTACTCGTAAGTCTGATCTTCACAAAATAAATGCTAGTTTTCTCCTAGACTTTGTTTTATCTTCGACTCTCTTACAATTTTTTTAAAATGATTTCTTGTCTCAAAACTTCTAACTGCATTGTTTTTCTAACGACTCTACCCTCAGCTTTTCATACTCGTTCTCAAATCCACGTACATCTCCTTCAGAAGTGGAATTGCAACGGTAACGTATGATAAACTCCTATCTTTACAGCATTGTTAAATAGGGTATACAAATCGTGTGAATTTTAAAAAGAAAAAACTCGATACGTTCAACTGTGAAGATTTTTCGAAAGTAATTTCTAATGTATTATAATCCTACCTAGAGTGAAAAGTCTCTCGGATAGTTTTTGGTATAGAAATGTTGATACAAATTTACTTACTCCAGACTAGGAAGACAATATTTTCAGTATGTACTAAGCCGTAAATTATAATTTTTTTAACTTCAACGATTATCTGTTATGTCGTTGATAAATAGTGTCGTGCTCAAAAGACAGCCTTGCTTTGAACCTATTATCGTTGAAAATTCTTTATACACAAAAAATCCATATCATACTATTCAATGATTATACAAATTTATGTATTTCCAATAGAGATGGGTAAATTGTGACAAATCATGGCGGCCATGTTGTTTTATTTGTTGTTGATTCTTGCGAGTCAAATTATCATGGCAAGTTACAAGCGACTTTTTATTTAAGCAGATAGGTTAGGTTAGGTTAATGGGCTAACCGTTTGATTACTGTCACACTGAGATTAATGTAGATCTGTTATGATACTCTAAAGCATCCCATGTATTGAAACCTTTGATAATTTTATGTCATTCAAGCACGTTTAGGGTGTTGATGAGTTACAGAAAGCTAGAGCCTGAAATATCGGAGGGTGGTTCTAAGTCATTGAAGAAATGTTTGTCGTCACATAATCTCCTGGTTGAGGAGAGGTAGACGCCTTTTAGGGTGTGATCCTTTCCTTTCCTCCTACTGGCGAAATCATTTCTCCACCAGGCACTTAAGAGCATATGGTTCCTTGCAACGTCTGGTAGGTAAGTTTAATAGGTCAGTGTTTGATGTATACTCGTATGTCCGTTTGTTTGTTCAGTAATGCTGATTAAGTCGAAGGGGCTGTTTCTTTACTCAACAGGATCTTACCAATCTTAAGGTGAGGTGGCCCTTTCAAATCACCAGAGGAGTCTCAATCGCTGGTGTATAGGCGAAGTGCCCATTCTCCTGCAAGAAAAACGTGCATCGTTCAGTCGTTTTCGTACGTACTATCATTATGTGCTTCTTTTTATGTTTTTTTGGAGCAGTTAGGAGCGAATCTCGATATAAGCAAAAAATTACTTTCTGAGTGATTAGGTATTATTACAACCTGAATCGCATGTGGTTCCATTAGAATCAAGTGGTTATCTCACGTGTGATTTGACCTTTTGTAATCGCAAAAATCACATGCGAATAAGCCACAAATGACTGGTCAAAATGACCCAGTCCACAAAGTGCAGAAATTGGAATGCATCCTAGCCTCATTTGATTCTCCATCATCTTACCGTACATTTCGTCTAAAATTATAATATTACTTCATATCAATTAAGGAAATGATATCGGGTTTTCGAATAAGGACTAGAAATTTTGTAATTGGTTTGAAGCACAATCAAAACATTTACATATGTATGGAATTCGATATCGTCCATGTGTATGTCCACCAGAGGCACGACTCTAGCGTTCCGTTTGGTAAACACAGTTCGATGATTCGGCCACACATTTCCACGGAAAGGGCCACTATCTTTCGTTCAAAATTAGCACTAAGTTTCTCTACTAGGCGGCCGACAAACAGAACTGTTTTTTTTTTTTGATAAAACCCGAACACGCGATCGAATTGATTTTTCAATAACTCTATTGTTAAACCCCTTGTGTGGCTTGTGGCACCGTTTTATTGAAATCGCACAACATTCATGTCCAATGCATGCAATTTTCTAAAGAAAATACCGTGCAAAATGTCTCTGTAGGGATTTCCATTGACTGCCATTAGCGAAAAAAAAAACGGTCCAATAACACCACAGGAATGAAAAGCACGCCATATAGTTAGTTATTTTTCTGAATGGAAGAGTGTTTCTTGAAGCACATGAAGGTTTTCATATTCTGTTTGATGACGAAACATTTAGCAAAAAATGCGATTGCGATGAAAACGATCATAAATATTTCTAACATTTCTAGAGCCCAATCCGAGAACATACGTCAATTCATATGATCGAGTGTCTTTAGTTCTTACTTTTAAAAGAAAACGGACTCAGTAAGAAGAGGAAACTTCTCCATATGTATGCCTTCATGTATGCCTTTGGTTTAGTTCATCATATCTCCATCATAAATGAAGAAAAACTTATATTCGAGAGGAAAATTTAGAAAATGTGGACAGAAATATATGGCAACACACTCATTAGAAAGTATTGGCCAAATAAAATGGTCTTAAAGAATGCAGACGTATAATACCTTCTTATATATTGGAATTAACCAAAAAATTCTAAAGAAGCTCGAAGGAAACAAAAACCCATACGGACAGCAACTACGTGAGGAAAAAATTTTTCCTAGGCAGAGATATCTTAGCTCTACAACAATCATTAATGACGAATTCCGGGACGCATTCCAGAACGAAGGAAGACCATTCTACAACACGATCAACAGGGGTTGGTGCTCCGACATATTTAAAAATTCTAACTTTTAAACTTTTACCATTTTCAAAGCACTTCATATTATAAGGGTGCATGCCAAGACCCTTTCCCAAAGTTCACCATAATGTGCTGCCATGTACAATTCTTGGTAACGCCGCACCTTGGAATTAACTGTTTTGGGTCTTTTGAGACAGACGCTTGAAAGGCAGTAATGTTCACGGCACTCTTTAGAACGGGAAAATCTAGCAGCGAAAATTTAGACTAAAATTTGTTAAATAGACCATGAGCTGCTTGTCTACTGGGACGAGAATTACAACCAAAAATTTGCGTTAACGCAGTTAAAGTTGCCCTCACCGACTCGAATTTCAGTAATAAATGTTAATAATTTGTAAACGTTGTTCGTTTGTGAACTTCACCATGATAAAATATTTTAATGAATGTTTTGATCATGACGGTTTAGTCATTTGCTTAAGGGTGCATTCACAGTGCAAGTTCAAAGGTGGTAAATCCCAATTGGTAAACTCTTAATAAATAATCAAAATTGTAAAGAATTTATCCAACCTCATTATTGTGGATCTTAAAAAATTAAAAACTAACAAACCCAGTTACAGATTTTTTTTTTGTAAAATATTAGTCAACCTTTATGCAATCTTTAATCAAATCCAACTCAGTAATCTTTCTCGTCCGTGAGAGTATAAGTAAATGCAAAGAAATTAAATAAATTTTAATTTTGCATTTTATTCATAAACCATTAAAACATATCTATTTTTATAAATCTTACTCGAGCACTATGAGGTATGAAGTCACAAAAATCCACGAGTGAGTGTAAATTTATTGTAAATTTCCATTATCATATATTATAAGAGGAGAAGATCCTAATCTGGACAAGCATACCGACACGACATGTAGTATGTAGACGCGCGCGTTATTTTCCCTATCTCTGACAGTTTTTTTTAGTTTTTTTTTGTCTCTATTTATTATTTGTATTTATTTATTTTCTTTCTCTCTAACCGCATTGCTCATGCCCAATGCCCAACCCTGTATATACCTCTATAGAGCTAGAGCCCCATACCCATAATTCTAATGTGGAATGAGTTTGTTTAGCTTAGGTTAGGCTATGTTATTGTGACGTTTCGCGGTGCAGCTTTCTAAGGTTAATAGACCTATTTATACAACATACAATGCTGATGATCGTCGCTGTATTTGTTTTTTCGTTCGCGCCAAAATTTTAGAGAAGCGTGCTTGGCTTGGATTTTATATAGGCTTGAAGATTGCCTAAACAATTTCATGGGTTGAAATTTAAATGTGTTTGGGTTGTTTTTTCTTTGGATTCATAATTTTTGTTTTATTTTAAATTATTTGCCACGATGGAGGTAGCTCATAATCAAATTCACGTCTTCAAGAAATTGGCTTGCTTAAGAGCCCCACCTAGCTAGGTATTTATTTATTTTTTTAAATATTTTTCTCTAGTGGTTCGGACAATATCAGACACGTGGATGAATTGGAATTATAAGTTCATTCCTCGTTGACACTTTTATTGACTTAACTCAAAAATAGTGTAAGAACTAAAATAATAATATCAAGAACTTGTCTGATACTTTACAAAGTATAAATTGTGTTGGGGGGAATTTATCGGACATTTTGTAAGAAGTTCATTGTGAATTGCATCATCATCTTCATCTTTAATTTATTTATTTTCATTTTAGATAAACAACATAACAAATTATTGTCATCGTTTTAAATTAGAAATACAAAAATGAAATGAAGAAACTAATGACACTTATGACACTTATGAAGATAAACAAAATTGAAATTAAGTAGTTATAGATGAATAGATAAAACCAGAATTCTAGAATTCAAATTTATGAACTCGAATTTATTGAAATGATGAATGTTACGACTTACGAGTGTTAGAAAACCGATTTTAGATTTTATAAGTACTCGTATGTACTCGTATACGCCAATGTTAGCCTTACAAGAGGGCTGGTATAGTAGGTGCGAAAACATTTTTAAATCAAATAAATAATCTGCGAATAAAAAAAATTAATGTCTATATATCATTAGCCGAAAATACCGGGAGTTGTTCGGTGCTTTTTTGGTAAAACTTTATGGCTGCAATCTAAAATCCTCAAACTGAATACTAAAATACTGGAAACTGAATACTAAAATCAAAAATTTAACATTTACAAATTTAAGTAATGGACGCATTACACTTTTTTTTGTTTAAACTACTTTTCATTTTATTTTTTTAGAAGTACAAATAGCGTAACGGATACAGTTATTGGCACCCCTAAGGAAATTTTCAATTATTTAACTATTTGGAACCCGCGATTTTGGATATTCGTCCATATTTTTATGTGGAGAAGAGCTTGCTGAATATCATTTTCGTTGTACTTCTGTGTTTTTCGTGGCGTTTTTTGAAACGCAAAATTGTCAGTTGATACAGTTATTGGCAGTATTTAACCCATACTTTCTTGCGAAAAAATGGAACCCCATTTTTTTTTTTAAATTTAACAATGTAATATACTTTTATAACAAAAACTATAATTTTTACTTGCGACTTATAGGTACTATTAGGCAAGTTATGCATTCGTAAAAAAATCGAACTCGAGATTTTGATCAAAGTTGACATTAGGATGATAGCGAAGACTAAAAAAATGGGTCTCGCAATTCTGTTTGTCTGTCGGTGCGACTACAGCCTAAACGGCTGTCTTTAAGCTTGGTAGATATCATTTTTAATTTTTTTCCCCCACACGTTTTTTTCTTTTTTCTTAAGACCAAAACTAACGGTACCTACCATACGATTTTTTTTCGAAATTTTATAAATATTTTTTTTTCTCAAAAACTGTACGACAGATTTAAAAAATAAAAATACAAAAAAAAAATTATTTAGTTAAAACTAGGTAATGGTTGAATAAAATTTTCCGAAAAATGGTTATTGAGGGTACTCCCAAAGAACCTTTTTTTGTTTTCGATTTTCTCAAAAATGGTAGGTACATACAACCGATTTTGATAATTTTTTTTTGCCAAAGCTCCCAAAAAATAGAATTGTGTATTCAAATTTTCAAATTTTTTTTTTTAAACTCAATATTTCAAAAACCCCATGCTAGATTTTTTTAAACTTGATAAATAAAAGTTTCTCAATATATAGGTATCCAAGATGTGAGAAAAAAAAATATTTTACCTAAAAATTAAGGTACCTACCATACAAATGTTAAAAAATGGTTTTCAAAAATTGTATTTTTCTCGAAAACGGCGCCTAGAATTTTGATAAAAAATTTTTTACTTCAATTAATTTTTACGATCTTCAGTACTTTTTTTGGAAATTTAATTTTTATTCGAACTATAATTTAATAATAAAAACTTAAGGTTGGCGTCCCAAATTTTTATCTTAAAAATGTTTTAAAAATCTTGTATATAAAAGCTTACTAATTCTTACTAATAAAAGAATTTAAACAAATTAATTTTATCTTTATGATCAGTTTTCTTTAATAACATTCGATTTTTAAATTTCTAGTCTATTACATAGGAGCAAGTTCGTACGACCAAGTCGTGCATTTTATTTATTAAATACACCAAAAGATAATCAAAAACGAATGCTTACCAAATTCTATCTCCTTAGCGGAAACACTCAATTTTTGATCACTTTTTCACAATAAAATGTTTTTACTTTGCAATTATAAAAACAAACTGAAGAGGAAATTAATCAAAGCAAAATCACAGGATTATGGGGAATTGGATACAGTTTAAGAAAAAAGCAAACATTTATTTGG
Source organism: Philhelius festivus (assembly GCA_963931855.1). Lineage (NCBI taxonomy): Eukaryota > Metazoa > Arthropoda > Insecta > Diptera > Syrphidae > Philhelius > Philhelius festivus. Next base: position 186,635,296 of record OZ007556.1, read on the forward strand.
TCGGGTCACTAGATTTTACAAAAACCATTTCTGACCAATAGTTGGTCCAAAATAAGTCGGTGCCAATATTTGTATCCGTTACGCTAAAGCAAATTAAAATGTTTTTTTACAAATGTAAAAGTTCAAGAAATACAAAAGAAAAATTAGGGATACGAGAACATATTGAGTAGGTTATAGGAAAAAGATATATTTTTCGTACTTTTGTTAGCATAATGTAGTGCGTAAAATTTAAAAGTTTTAATGAAAATTCAATAGTTAGAAAAACTCAAAATCAACTCGACCTGCATTTTAATGAATATTTTAACTTGATTTGCATTTTCATGAGTATTTCAACTCCAGCTTAAAAACCTTAAAAACGAGATACAAATCTTTCGAACACATCCGGTAAGTTAATTCAACAAGTAGTAAGTCTTTGACACATAATACACTGATACAAACTTTGGGAGTTTCTTATTAATAATGTTAGATTGAACTAAAGGGAATACAAAGCCACGCATTCATGGTACCTATAAAGAAAGATATGCTATACTCATGCTGATCACACACATTTGCTTTAAATGCTTCGTAAAAAAACATTTATTGAGTATTTACTTTGGTATAAAATACAAAATTCATTACGAACTAGAAATTCCTAGCATAAAACACATCTACTGGAACTTCACACTTACCCTTAAGTCAAATGCAAAGTAAATACATGAACACATCTATTCCCCATTTTCTACACTGAAGGAGAAAATTTCCATCCACATAATAATATTAAAGAAGAGAATCATTTTGAAGTTCCTTTTCTTCGTGTACAGCGCCATTATTTCTCATCATCTAAGGATCGATTTGGATTAGATTTTCTATGCATGAGTTGAACGATCAGTTTAGAGTTGAATTGAAATTAAATGAAGAAAGAATCTGTTTATAACCAAACAATAATAAAAAACAAAGAAAATATATTAAAACGCGAGTACTGTGCCTATTCACCAAAACGAAGAGTAATTCAAGTTGGCCTCAACACTGTATAGGCAATTTTTTTCTAATTTTGTAGGTATTTCTGTTTTGGGTTGCCTTGTAACTGCATAACAAAATTATTTCGACTTATACGTATTAATAGCTTAGGGTACCTTTCAGGCTTAATTATATATTAAAATTTTTGACAACTGAAAATTCTAAGCTGAAAAGCTGCTTTGGAGATTACTTGAATTCAATATATTTGGAATATCTACTAGCTCTGTGTTATCCCAGAGTTAAGTCCATAACTGAAAATTTTACCCTTTTTTGACAAAAATATTATTTTAGAGTATTTGCGCCCAGTTTTTAGTTTTGGTTGTAAATTTGAGCTAAGTCTGCAAATAAATTGAATAAAAGTTATCTCAGAAATAGTTTTTCAACTTAGAATTATGTAACTTAAATTGTCAATTGCCAAATATCTTCTATCTAAATCAAAGCGCGACACTATGGAAATGTGTTTTGACTAGCGAAACAGAGACAAAAATGTACATGCGGTACATGATGAATTGGAAAATATTTATGGAGAATGGCACATCAGTAGGGTACATGGTACAAAATGCACGACTGTGTCGCATGAAGGTGCTCTTATTCAAAAGACTAAGAATTTGAAAAATGAATATTACTACAGAAAAACTGTTCATAAACATAACACTTGTTTTTAAGTTTGTTTTACAACTCCTTTAGATCCAAGCAAATATTGGCTTAAGCAAGAACAAAAATTATAAGGATTTGTAGTGGTTTCTTAAAAAAAAAGTTTCAAAACAATTTTAAGAAAACAATTTGGCACCACAACTCAAGGTTTTTATTACTATACGAATAAAAACTGAATTTCCAAAAAAAAAAAACAAAGCTGTTTTTGAGATATTGAATTTTCAAGAAAAAAAATAGTTTTATATTTTCAAAAATTCAAAAAATATTTGTTTTTAGGACTTGAAATGCAATGTTTTTTAAACTTTTAAGAATCTTCTCTATAAGAGATTTCATTAAAATCCATTGTGCCGGTAAAGAGAAATTCAAAATTAAAAAAAATGGTTCTATGGTACGTACAGTCAGTAATATATTAATTTTTTGTATCAAATTACAGATTCCAAAAATTAATCGAAAGAAAAAAAATTTATCAAAATTCTCGCAACCGTTTTCGAGAAAAATACGATTTTCGAAAACCCTTTTTTAACATTTGTATGGTGTGTACCCTTATTTTTAGGTAAAACAATTTTTTTTTCTGAAATCTTGTATATTATAATATTAAGAAACATTTATTTATCAAGTTTGAAAAAGTCGAGCAATATTGAGTTTCCAAAAAAAATTTGAAATTGTTTTTTTTTAATCAAAAAAAATGTTTTTGGAAAATTTGAATACACAATGATATTTAAACTTTGAAGAAGCCTTGGTATACAAAATATTGTTAAAATTGGTTGTATCGTTTTAGAGAAAATAAAAAAAAAACAAAAAATGGTTCCAAGGGGGCTACCAAAAATAACCATATTTTGGAATAATTTTTTCAACCATTACCTAGCTTTAACTAAATGAATTTTTATGAAACCCGTATGACTACTTAAAGAAAATTAAAAACTCGAAGTTGATGGAAAAATGGCTAAACAATTTCAAAAATATAAATAATTATTACACAAACATTATTAACCCTTTATGCCTTCTAGTTCACTTCCCTTCCACCCTTACCAGACCTGAAACAAGGACAATCATCAGACTGAGACTCGGCTATACCCGCCTCACGCACATCCACCTAATCGACAAAAACTCAACCAACAATTCCTGTCTATTCTGCAACAACCCACAGCAAATGACCATCGAGCACCTCTTAAATTACTGTCCCAATTTCCAACTAGCTAACCACAGGATCAACCGCACAGACATATTGAAAAGTCCTAATCTGGAAAACTTTTCGAAAATACTTGAATTTTTAAGAAAAAACGATCTTTTAAGTAAAATCTAAAAATACAAAAATAAAAGCTATTAACTAATAAATAAAATTAAAACTATTATGTATCAAAAAAAAAAACATGTTAAATTTTGTATGAAGGCTGATGGCTTTACTGTTAATGCTTTCCTCTTTAATTATTTTTACGATTTTACATTGTAATTATAATAAATAAATAAATAAATAAATATATAAATAAAATTTTTATGATTTTTTTTTAAAAAATTCTGTGGGACAGTTTTTGAGAAAAAAAAAATATGTATTTATAAAATTTCGAAAAATAAATCGTATGGCAGGTACCGTTATTTTTGGTCTTAAAAAAAAAATAAAAAAACGTGTGTTCCTTATAGTGCCTGTAAGTCGCAAGTAAAAATGTTGTCAAAACTCTAGGCGCTTCTTTCGAGAAAAACATAATTTTTGAAAACCATTTTTAACGTTTCAACGGTGGGTACTATTATTTAAAGATAAAATTATATTTCCATTAATAGTGAGATTTTTTTTATTTATTTAAAAGGCCTGCGTATGCCATTATGTAAGGAATATAAGATCATTAAAAATGTCCCCCATGGCTTCGCTAAATGTCACGCATCCGAAATTCCGAAATGTCTTAACAAGGAAAGATTCCTACTGTGTTCAAATGATGGGAATGATTCCTTGATAGTTCTGTTTCCTATCAAATTCAACGCTCTGTTCTGAATTCTAACCAAAAAATGAAGAGACGTTTGGGCAGCATCTCCCTAAAGATGTGAGTTTAATTTGAGTTCAGGACGTATAAACACCTTATAAATTGAATCCGGATCAAAGAGAGTGACAAATTTCTTAGACTTATATAGAAATCCTAAGAATTTAGCAGCACTTTTGGGGGTCTCGAGAATGTAGTCATTCTAATGAAGATCATCGTTGATACACACACAGCGAAGGAGCGATTCAATAGTCCTTCAGGGACATTGGCATAGCGGGTATATTTAGCCTCAACGACAGTAGACAACGTTTAGTTTTTAAAGCATCAAACTCCGTACGGTTATAGCCCATTTAACAATGCTGTAAATATCAGAGTTTAATGAGCTTATCATACGGTTCCTTTACAATTCTAGTTGCAAGCAAGATCGACGTGAATTTGAGAACGAGAGCTACCACATTGCAATGGTGTAAGTCTTATTTTCTTTTAGGGGCATAATATCCATAAAGCTTTTCAAAAATGCTGGCATAACCATATTTCTCCTATGTCTGATATATCAAATTTTTATCTCAGCTCTATGAACTTTTGAATTTTAATTATTCTCGTTCTCCCCAGAGACCATATTATAACAAAATTGAAACCTCCCATCATCCTCATTTTCTGTCCTATTGCGACTTCTTTAGCTTTGTTTATGACCGAATTCAAATTATCTAGAAAAAGATAAATCTGTCATGTGTGCTGTGTTCTGTCAATCTTCGTATCTCTTTCAAAAAAAACCAAACAGGCTGTACAACACCCATTAACAAATCAATCCCATCAAAAATATGGGCACACTTCAGGCCTCAGCCGTATTCGGACTTTGACTTCGATGGAACTTGAGGAGAACAAAAAACAAAAAAAAAAAATAAATTGTATAAATTCACATTATGTAACAATAATTCGAACCGGAAATTAAATTTGTAACGTAATGAGGAGTAGATATATCTATGTAGATACCCACCTCTAAAGTTACATTGTGCCAGTTAAGCACTTAATCAACTTCGAGCACCCGCTTCTTTCCAACCTTTTGTGGACTTATTTAATCCACTAATAAAAAAGATTATCGCACATAAAAGTGGTGGATTCGCTGATCTTGGCATATTACGCCTTAAAACAACATGCCTCCTTTCTTATTTTTCCATTTTACGGTTTCTGATGTTAATAACTATGTACATACATATATAGACAGGTACACTGGGCTTAAGCAAACATTTACGTTAATTTGGCAACACCACCTGCTGAGCAATTGGTTAATTACGCAACGCACGTACAATTATTGTTCTGTTATAATAATTGCTTTCAATAAATCGGGTGGATAACTTAATTTTTTTTTAGAGCCAATTTTGAAGAGCTCTTGGATATTGTTGTTGGACATCGTTCAATGAACCGTCGAAGTTATACAAGGTATAGGAAAAGTCATGCTTAGGTGGATGGTAAGTTAGGTGAAGCAGAGTTTTGTGCATGTGATGGCTTCACTTTTCGAAAACAAATAGTAGACAAGGCTTGGGGGAATACGATCAGGAAGTTACTCCTCCATCAGGGTGTTGAAGAAATCAAGCTGCTTGAAAATTTTTTTATCCTCGAAATAATACCAGTTTGAAAACTCTTGTTAATTTCAACTTTAAACATTAAAAAACAGATCTAAGGAAGATCAAAGGTAGGATTGAACTAGAGAAGTTTCCTTTGCCAGGATGAACTCATGATGCTTCAAAAAAACTAAGCCGTTGATTTGAGGCTTAGAACAATCCAAAGACATGTCAAGCACATGCTTAGGTAAGACTTTAAGTCTTGGAATTATAAGGAATTTCCACGTTTAATTATTTGAATTGACATTTATCTTCGTATGTTAGACTACATATATCTGCCGACTGACGCCATAATATGGTATAAGTGACGTGAAGTTATTTTGCGCATTTCACTTGGTTATACATTACAGATAGATAAAGGTAGATTGGAACTAAAAATTCTGAACCAACAAAATTACAAAGCCCAAACTGTCCACCACCATCTGAGACCAAGCCACTCAAAGTCAATTATTTTTGAAAAAATAAAATTCTAAATACTATATAATAGGATATTTAAGTGCCCGTTCTATAAATATTATATGTACGAATGTACCTGTGCCTATATACCTACTAGTTATGCCTTGTCTTTAAACGAGTTCCCTGTCATATCTGTATACGAACATTTTAGCTGGAAGTCAGAAGCAAAAACTAATGGAGATTTCAAGTCAAAAGAATCCAGCCATAGGAATGTCAGCATATTCCTTGATCTCTCAAAATCAACCACTCCCCTCTTGTTACAGTGTCACCCCTTTTCGCATCTCGTTCTTTCGATATTAAATAAACTAAGGTAATATGAAATAAACAATTTATGGACCTTTACTGCATCCAATGACAGGGAATGTGAATTTCATGCGGAAATCAAGTCGCCAAATCAAAAACAACAACAAAAAAAAAGACCAAGGATTAAAATAAACTCCAACAACTTATTTGGTTGTCATCTCTTTTATCAGACCAGTTTATCGAGTGCACCGACACTTAATAATATTTGTCTTCTTCTTCTTTTTTTATTCTAGAAGTTTTTACGACAGGTATTAAGATATGAAAATTAAATAAATTAAATATACATACTGAACTGCGACAGTAGAGTGCAAAAGTTTGTCAGCTCTCTTGGCAAGGTTGAACAACATTCCAAATAACTCAGTAAGATTTATGATTTTATGAAAAGTTCGACAATCAGTTGCAAGATTTCAAAAATCATGAAATCAGGGTTCATGAGATTATCTCGTCGCTGGAATTTTTTGTTCACAATTTCCCTTACCAACAATGCCAAATTCGTCCGAATACCCTTATAATTGGACAGATTTGTTGAAAAAAGTGTCATGGTTGTTCAATCATCTTCGACAAAATCTTGTTCGTGTTTGTAATAGTTCCGAATCAGTGTTCCTGATATCCTGAATTCGGCCATAGACGATGTCGATAAAAATGGTGAATTTCTACGTAAAATTTGTTGATCTTTTTCAAGATTTGACTCCATGAGAGGCCTTGCTCTATGTTCGAATATCATATTGTGTGAATATCATATTAGTGGTATTCACGATCCGGTGAAACCAGTCTTGTATTATTGTAAAAGTGTAAACCTGTAACATTTTCTTTACACTCCAACAAGAAAATGTACTAGTTGAAATCTTAAAATGCTCTTACACTTACACAGAGAATGTACAATGTTGTACATGTCATTTCGTACTGCAAGCTGTTCTTTGTTTCTGCTTTTTCTCTTCAATTATGAAAAGTGCATTCACGATTTAGTAACAAAGAATAAAATCTTACACTTTTGATATACCTGTTACACCAAATAGTGAATACCCCTAGTGCAAAAGTAAGCATCCACTTGAATCTGCGAAGCCATTAAAAAGCTTTGCAAATATTAAAATTTTCGAATTTAGAAGGTTCGGGTTCATAGAAATTTCATTAGACACATACATATTGGTCCACTACTATTTATACTATATAATAAATAGTAGTGAACCAACATGTCTCCCTTGAAGAAGTCCATACGTCACATTTATTAATTCAAGCGAGTGCTGAATCTAAGAACCTTAAAAAAGGTTTTACTTTAATCAATGAAAATTTTGTTGAGTTTTGAGGTCCATTTTATCTATACATTATATGATGTATATTATTATTAAGGAAAGTTGTCAAACTTGTAGCTTAATTGGAAGATCCAATTTTTTCCATCTCTCCTATCATTGTAATGTTAGGCTTGATTAAACTCTTTTGTTTTTACTTGCGATTTAGGTACTACATATAAGGCAAGTTATGCATTCGTAAAAAAAATCTAACTCGAAATTTTGATCTAAGTTGACATCACGATGATATGGAAGACTAAAAAAGTGGGTCTCGTAATTCTGTCTGTCTGTCTGTCTGTTCAACTACAGCTTAAACGGCTCAGCCAATTTTCTTCAAACTTGGTAGATATTAATTTTTCTTTTTTTTTCTTAAGACCAAAAATAACGGTACCTGCCATACGATTTTTTTCGAAATTTTGTAAATATTTTGTTTTCAAAAACTGTTCTACAGATTTAAAAAATAAAAACACAAAAAAATTTCATTTAGTTAAAGCTGGGTACTGGTTGAAAAAATATTTTACGAAAAATGGTTATTGAGGGTACCCCCCCCAGAACGATTTTTTTTGTTTTTGATTTTCTCAAAAACGGTACCACCGATTTTGATCATTTTGTTTTTGATTAAGCTCCCCAGAAACTTGAACAGAATTGTGTATTCAAATTAAAAAAAAATAAAATGCACGACTGGATCGCACGAACTTGCTCTTATGTAATAGTACTTTGGAATTTAAGATACATTTTATAAATATAAAACATCGATTTAATGAGATAATAATGTTCAAATGCATAAAATTGCCGTCTGGTTTCCGGAAAAGTATGAATTTATGCAAACAAACTTTAAAAAATCGTTTTATTATTAAATAAGTTTTTTACATAAGAAATTTCTCTAAAATTTTTCAAGAAAAAAATGTGTGATGCGAATTTTAAGTATTAAATAATATTGATTTTAGGAAATAATTTCAAAAAATTATCGTTCATAGGTTTTGAAGATATTGATTTAAAATTTTTTTTTTTTAAAAACCCAACAAATATTTTTTCTAATATTTTTATATACAATATTATTTTAAACTTAAGGGACTCCTGCTGAAAATTTTGGGTTAAAATCATTAGAGCCGTTAATGAGAAAGTTGAAAATAAAAAAACGGGTCTTCTATGGCAGGTACCCCTAATTTTTATAAAAAAAATTGTTACGCATATTGTTATTATTTAATAAAATACATTTTAAAACGTCGTGTATCGGTTTTCAAGATATCGAATTTTCAAAAAAAAATTGTATTATTTTTTTAAAAATCCAAAAACTATTTTTTCGAAAAAAATTTTAGTTTATATTTTTTAAAATGCAAAGGAGCTCCTGCATAAAAATTTTGGTAAAAATCGTTAGAGCCGTTGGTGAGAAAATCGAAAATCAAAAAAAAACGGTTCTATGACAGGTACCCCTAATAACATTTCCCCCCAAATTTTTTTTTAACCAAAATGTAGTTCATGTTCATAATATCACACCTAATTTTTTTATCAAAATCGTTAGAGCCGTTTTCGAGATAAATAAGATTTTGCATTTCGGGTGTATGGGGGGTACCCTTAGTTTTGGAGCTAAAAAAAAAATTTCAATTTTTCCTCTAGGGAATCACCGAAGACCCTTAAGTACCGAGTTTAAAGAAAATACCTCCAGTAGCTTAGGCTGTAGTTCGAGGTACAGACATACAGACATACAGACAGACAGACGGAATTGTCGGACTCACTTTTTTCGTCTTCGCTATCATCGTAATGTCAACTTTGATCAAAATCTCGAGTTCGATTTTTTTTCCAAATGCAGAACTTGCCCTATAGTACCTACATACATATATCGCAAGTAAAAATTTTTGGATTTAAAAAAAAAAATTTATTTTTTTTTCAAAACTCAATATTTCGAAAACCTTATGCTGGATTTCTTTTAAGCTTAGCAACATAGTCTACAAGATGTTTGAAAAAAAAGAAAATTATTTTACCTAAAAATAAAGGTACCCACCATACAATTGTTAAAAAATGGTTTTCAAAAATCGTATTTTAATTGAAAACGATCTTTAATTTAATAAGAAAAATTTTGAAATTAAGATATCACAGCTTCAGGGACGAAGCGTCCATATATTGAGTGGAATGAGTGCTTCCGTTAAACCATTTGAAAAAATCGTACCTAGCAATGAATTAAATTCAAAATTCCAAATTGTATTAATATTTTTATTATTTTATTTGTATCTATTAATGAATCTTCATTTACTCTGTAAATTACATTCCAACATCATTATGACAACATTATCATCTTTAACTAAAATTACTAAAGGAAATCAAGATCTCTCTGGTTATTACAAGTCACAACTTAAAATGCCAAACTGCAAACCAACTGAGAATGCTCAACATCACTCCATTATTTATAATGCTCAATCTAATGAAAGTTCTTGCTAAAATGCTTAACAGCTAAGCATTCCTTATTATCGCCTCCATAACTCAATTTCAAAATACCCTTCCACTCCAAGTCAATTGAAAATATACCTACAACATCACTCACCAATATTCACAAAATGCTCAAACAAAAATGATTCTCAAACAATATAGAATGCACAACAGCTGGGCATTCCATTATTTCCCATACTAAACTTAGATCATTGTATATAAATTCAATAATAAATAATAATAAATTATAATATACAAAGCTTAGATCTCAACCCAAAGTCAAAATAATTTTGTCTCGTTTCTTTCCTTTTGCCCAATGTGTGAAGAATGAGTTGAGTGAATGCATTACGAGAATTTCCTAAAAGAGAGATAGAAAAACAAAAATGTATCTATTGAGTTGCTTATTTAATTTCGTGGACAAAAGGGGTAGAAGAGTTTTATTTTAACATAATGTGTGTGCAAATTTAGGTGCAATTCATTCATAACTATCAGAAAACAAACAAATATGAATTTAAAAGGTGGTAGTTTTTTAATTATTTTCGTGGCGATAAATACAATCCACCTGTTTTCTGTTTATTTTTTGTTATTATAAAAAAAGTGGTCAAAAATAGTATTTCTTATATTCATATCTGAGGTTTCTTGACATTCCAGCAGAAATATAACTAAACGTTATTTTCAATTATGAGAATTTTAAATCAAAAAAAAACTTCAAGGAATCTTAAGATTTTTAATATCCCTTAATAATGGCGTCTGTATAGAGAGATCATATTCATGTTTTAAGAGAATTAAATATTTTTTTAGAAATAAATGTGGACAAGAAAGGTTATCTACTCGTAGCTTAGTTCTTATCAAATCGTACTGAGATAATTTTGCCTTAAAAGAAAAAGGACAAATCTTTGCGCAAGGCATCAAGCTTTTTTTTTAATAAGACTTTACTGTAATACATATATTATTTATGTATATTATTTTATGTGTATTTTATGTGGAATTTAAAAGGTTGGATCTCAAAGGTCTTTCATTTTTGGTTTTATGTTCAGTGCTTCCGCTATCGAAAAAATCACGCCTCGTGCCTGCACAGCTTGTATCTACCATAGAACCATTTTTTTTAAATTTTGAATTACTCATTATAGACATAACGGATTTTAATAAAATTTTTTGTAGAAATGCTTCTAAAAAGTCTAAAAATCATTGCATTTCAAATCTTTAAGAAAAATTATTTTTTGAATTTTTGAAAAAAAAATCATTTTTTTTGGAAAATTAATTATTTCAAAAACGGCTTAGTATTTTTTTTGAAAATTTGATTTTCATTCGTATAGTAATAAAAACTCAAAAACTTAAATTTTTTTCTTCAAAATCTTTTAAAAATTTTGTATATAAAAGCTTTTTTTTTAAGAAACCACTACAACGACTTTTGTTCTTGCATAAATTCATATTTGCATAGCATTCTGGGTTTGTCTCTTACTACTAAAAGAATTTAAAAAATTATTTTATCCTTATGAACAGTTTTCTCTAGTAACATTCGTTCTTAAAATTCCTAGTCTATTACATAGGAGTAAGTTCGTGCGACCCAGTCGTGCATTTTATTTCAATCAATTTGGAGTGAAAATAAAATTATTTAGTTGTCAAACAACCGTTAAAAAAAGGGTTATTTATCTTCAAAATAGCTCCAATAATTTTTTAATCAAAAAAAATCAGTATGCTCTACATTTGGGTTAACAAAAATGTTATAAAAATATTGTAACACATATCTGCCACCGAACATATAAAGAAGGAACTCAAAAAAAAGTAAAAATTTAAATGCGAATCACTATACCTATTTTTTTTTAATTTTTGTTAAAAAAATTTCATTTGATTAAATATTTCAAAATTTATTTTTGTAATTCAACGGCCTGGGCTTTGATGAAAGCATCGATTCCCATCGATCAGCGAAATCAAGCATCACGGTGCGTGGTTAGTACTTGGATGGCGGACCGTTCAATACCAACCGTGTCCCGTTGACATGTATTTCTTTTGTTGTTCTTTCTTTCTGTGTGTATCTCTCTCTCTGTTGTAATGTTTTAGCCGATGGCCTCAGTTACCACTACCAGTGCTTTCAGTGTCTCTACTTCGTAGATTTATCTACGGAGTAGTGTAATACTCGTATGTAATGTAATGTTATTTTTTGATGAACGGAAATTTTCATGAATTATTATCAAAAATTATTTATTTATAAAAGGAACGATTTTAAAATTCGTTTTCTAATTTTTTTTTATAATTCACATGCGCTCTCGGGTTAATTGTGATACCTTTATAATGTTGAACAAACACATAGCAGGCGTGATGCGGAAATAAGGCAGAGGGAGATAAATGAAAAATGTTTATATATTGATCTTGAATGTTTGCTAATTGAAATGGCAGGGGGAAACTGTACCGCGTAAAAATTATTCCATAGTGTTGTGCGGCTAAAAAATGAATCTCTGCATTTGACGGTACGTCCAAAATTAAGCTCAAGGTTTAACTGATGAGCGTTCCTATCGCAACTGGTATTACGGGTGAACTGACTGATGGGAGGAATACAACTGGCTACTTTCTTTCAATGACCATTGCTTGTGAAAGAAGCGATTAAAAAAGCAAAATTATGAAACGTCGAAATGTATTCAAGACATATATGATAATGATTAAATGACAATTCTGTTTTCTAGCAGTCTTAACTCTCTGTCCTGGATTCTATCCAATATATGAAAAGCTGTTTGGGCTGCACCTGTCAAAGATGTGAGTTATACTATAGTTTTGGACGTTCTGGACTTTATAAATTGTAGCCAGATCATCAGAGAGGGTCGGTTTCTTCGATGCAAATGTCATTCAAGGACATTTTCATAAGGAGTACATTTTACTTTAACGACAATATAAAGCATTAAACTTTACACAATTTTGTGTCGTCGTCAAAACAATGAAGTGGATTACCAATTTCAGACAAGAGATCATTAATAAAAATGAGGAAGAAAGTCGGAGACGAAACGGTGGTGCCCTGGGGAACACCAGCATTATTTTGAAAAGATCAGAGTTGAAACAATCCAAAACAACATGTATCAAACGGTCCAGAAGCTAAATTCTAGTCCAAAGAATAAGGGTTTTGTTGATACTAAAGGCATACATACATTTTCAATAAGAAAACGTAATTGCAGGATTAAGGTACTAGTACGGTCTAGAACGCCAAAAAACGCACGATTTTTGGGAATTTTTTTCTCGGAAACCTTATTAGGTAATAACATTTTTTTTTTTTAAATAATGAATACATGCGTCAGGAGTACAATAAAAAATTTGTTTTCTTAAATTTTAGAATTTTGACCGAATTATAGAAGGCCCAACGTCGACTCATCAAAAAATACATTGTTCCATGGCGGACAGTTAATCTCAGGATTGGCTGGACTGAAACAAAAAAACCAAAGTGGGTTATTTAAAGCAAGGTTTCTTACGAGACAATTTACCACAATTTTTTTGAAAAGTCAAAACAAAAAAAAAATCTCGAGCTTTGAAAAAAAAATTTTTTTTTTTGCACTTTTGTTGGCCATTTTTAGGTCGCCATTTTTTTTATTCATAACTTTTTGGTCAAATTGTGGTAAATTGTCTTAGAAAACATAAAAGCAATCTAGTTGCAACATGTTTTTTGAAAATCGGTTCAGCAGATCTGGAGATTAACTGTCCGCCGTGGGAAAAAGTGTTTTTTGAAGAGTCGACGTTGGCGCCCTCTATAATTCGGCCGAAATTCGACAAACAATTTTTTTTGTACTCTTAACACATGTATTCATCATTTAAAAAAATATGTTATTATCTTATAAGGTTTCCGAGAAAAAAATTCCCAAAAATCGTGCGTTTTTTGCAATTTCTAGACCGTACTAGTACCTTAACAAAACTGACTAGCGAAGATTCGTTCGATACGAGATTATTTTTCGCATGACATTTGAGTTACGAGAATATACGAGTTCATAACTGAAGTGAAGTGAATTTTTAATAAAAAAAACTGTTTTTTTGTACTGTGAAATGAGTTTCTTTGTTTAAGTGAAAAAATATCACTTCGCTTGGATGTAACCTACCTTCTTTTGGAATATATTCAGCATTTGACTGCAAGTTATCCGAAAACTTTTAACTGTCATCGTTCAGCACTTTAGCATTGATAAATTCAGCACGTTGACATTTTATTTTTTGTACACAAAAGTACATACATTTAAATGTACTATACAACAATTGAAAGCTAATCCCCCATGGATGCACAGTTTGGCTTCCCGAACCGAACCGAAACGAACAGAACCGACAGCAAAACCGCGACAACAATGTCAAAGATGTTTACGAACAAAATAAAGATTAAATCGACTCTCCAACCAACATAGAATAACAACACCAACAATTAAAGCTAATTCCACTTCCTATCATATGCTCTCCACCCCTGCAAGACCAACAAAAACATCATGGCAGTAGCAGGCAGGTAAGCGGGTGACAGATACCCATTGCCCATATCAACTATCACCAACCTGGAGTGTTGTTTGCTGCTGCTCAATCCGCACTGCACCGCTTTGTGGGGGTTCCTGCCATCAAGGCAGACATAACGTCGTCGACGTCGTCATCTTCATCCTCATCATCGTCATCGGTCTTTTGTTGGATTGGAGCTACCACCATTACCAGTCCGATGGCCAATGTATTCCGAATAACATTTTTTTCTTTCCTTTTAAATATGCTTACCAATTACAGTTTTTACAAATACACGCGTCTGTATGCATATTTGCATTTAGCTTTTAATTTTAAGGTATCTACACAATGGATGTGGAGAAAGGAATGTCTCTATTTGATTATCGAGCGTTGGTGTGTGGTTGGAGTGTTGGGTTGAAGTTCGGAGGCGGTTTGTGTCTGGGATTAGGTGTATGCTTGTCATTGCAAATCGATACACCGAGAGCTGGGTGACACGTGGAGATTATAATAAAACAATAACTGTTCAAAAAGAAAAACCTACATGGAGCCGTCAATTTGCTATAAATTATTATTAGCATTTCACTGTTTACACTAATTTTTATTTGACACCTACTTTGCACCTTTTGTGCCGTAATATTCATCAGAATATCGATATTGTATGTTAGGTGTCGGTGTCAGTGTCGGTGTCGGTGCGGTTGTCTGAGTCGGAGTCGCAATCGGTGTGGTCTTGTTGCATTGCACCTTGTTATCTAATTAAAGGTGTGCCGTTTTCCGTCTGTCTGTCTTTCTAGTTTCCAAAATAAGCACAAAGCCTTTTTTTTTTTTTCAAAAACTAATGTTATGGTAAATACAAATAAAATAGGTGTGAACGCGTGTTGTTTATTTTATGGCGATGGCCAATGGCGCCTATATGAGAGAAGACTTTTTTTTTAAACTTAATTATATCTCAGACATAGGATTGATTGTAAAAGAGCGAACAGCGAATAGCAAATCAACCTAAGGGAGTCATCTTTAAAAAATTCTCACATTCTATTTGCGACAAAGTGTGATGTAAGATGAAGCAATACAAGAGTACTTATTGACTGGTACAATCTTTTATTTGAGTTTTGAATTATACTTGGTTGAAATAAAAAATTCACTTATACATGCTCTTTTTACAAATTTAAGCAGCTCGTATGGCTTAAAAAAAACCTCAGATACCCTCGATATATGCCTACTGGTTAGAAAAATATAAGCATTTTGTATCTATTCTACCAATAATGCATAGTGAGAGTATTACACTATTAAAATATAACACAATTTTTAACCGTTAAGAAAAGTTATGTTTTTTCTAAAAAAGAGTTCCATGGAATTGAAATTAAAAGAAATAACTTTATATAAAGGTTTAAGATTACTTACTTACTAACTTAAGGTAACACTGCAGTCCGACTTCTTCCAGGCAACTCGATATCTCGATTAGAACAAGGGCCGACTGCAAAATTTTGAGGTTGGATGTAAACGTTACAACTAATTATACTACCGAGCGAAACGCTAATACCGCCTTATTAAATAATCATATTCCACACGCAGTCCGCACCTGAAGTCTTGTTATCACTATTAACTTGGAATTCCATATAATTTTGTTTCTAATCTTCTCAATTCACACTGACTTAGAGCTGCATATTTGGCAAAAGGAAGTTAAAAAAATGACAACATTGTCTTTTTTTCTCGTCCAAGTATGGATGTGGATACCATTTAGTGTAGGGAGAATTCAAGATCCGTCCATACACAAAAAACTTTTATGAGGCGTTTCGGTGACAGAGAGGTACTCGTATACTCTGCTTGTAAAGTCGATCTAAATTTACTTATAAATTGTTAGGACATTAGCTAGCGTAGGGCCTTATTATCATTAGGATTATTATTTATTCCTTAGTTATTTACTAATCCGACCGTTTTGTTCCTCTGAGCTCCCCTTCTAGTAACTCACTGGGCAGGTTCTCCTCCTAGAGCTCCAACCGTTCTGGAAGGATTCTAGAAAGCTTAGTTCATTTAACCTCCTCTTTAAGCAGCTCTTTGGGCAATGTTCTTCTCTATGGGTTTCGACCGCTAAGTTCTCTTGGTTGCGTGCTATGGACATATGATTTCCGATGAGGACCCAGACTTTTTAGTTTCTTCGTATTCATCTTCAAGAATAGCTCTGGGCAAGGTTCTCTTCAGTTCCCGACAGTTTTGTTCCGTTTTGTTTGCGTGCGGGGGACACATTATATGAAGAACTGTGTTAGCTATTTTAAGCTATTAAATATTGTATTATACGCAATTAGGAGTTTAGACCCTCCAAGCCCAGGTTTCGTTGCTTCTTTGGCCACGGATGAGCTTACCTCAGCCACGAAAAAAGCATCACAATGTAATAACAAAAAATATATGACACAATATTCTGTTACCAGTATTTTAATTAATTCTGGTAATCGAATGATTCACGGGTATCAACTCTTCTGGATTCTAATCCTGCTGTCTCGTATCGGTTATAGTATACTGGTTGCTGATGATTCGGTTTTATATCCTGGTACTTGGTTTCGGGTAATCTGGCTTCTGGTAATTCGGCTTTAAAAACTGATCCTATTATTCTGACGTCGGGTTTATGACGAGATCGGACGGTACTACGCCCCTGGTGGCACTCAAACAGCAGATTAAAACGCTCTGGTACATCAGCAGGTACCAAAGCTCCTGGGGGCTGGCTTCGCAGTAGCGCAGTCTTTCACTTGTAAGCGAATAATATGATATCTTTGTGCAGAATTCCTCTTAGGCTAGTGCGTGAAATGTTGAGCTGTTGAGATTGATGGCGAGTTGATGTTCGTGAATTGAGTCTCACACTCTCGGCTACAAGAGTAACATTCTCGTCTGTGCGCACCGTACAACAACGGGGGCCATAAGTTTTTTCCACTAACATTAAGTCTTATGAACTTTTTGCACAAACTTGCGTACAGAAGGCGCCGCCGTGGGTGCTTAATTCAAGACTTCTTTTCAAAAAACGCATTGTTTGGGCTACATAGCACCCACTTTTGAAACAAGTTTTTAATATTTCCCAACGTTGTTCAAGCTTAAAGCGACTCGTTTCGTTTCGCGGAGGTATGATACTGACTTTCTGTTAAGATTTCGAGTGGGAAACAGCTGTCAGTGTCAAACTAACCTATGATTTAAAAAGAAACAACCCTGTATAAACGAAAAATGGGTAACTACTCGTACCATTGTAGAGATCCGAGTTTAACGAGTCGTACCCTTGGTGATGGAGGCCCGAGTTCGCTTCTCAGCCGCTGCCACCACAAAATAAAGGAACCAAATTTTTCAGAGGTTCTGCCTCTTGAGAGGAAGTGACCAATCTTTAAAGATTATCTCTTTTCGTGAAAAGTTCTTCTCATCTCAGGTATTTGGGCATGGTATAAAGTTAAAGGTTACCTGCATTCCTGGCAATGCATAGCGGAATATTTCAAAATATGTGAAAATTGTTTAATGTGTTGGCTGAGGTATGGCGTGTGATTGCTTTGGCGATAATTATCAGGAATCGAATTGATCACTCAGCCGGACCATCTCACGCATGCAAAATCATATACTCTGTGCCAAGCTATAAAACTTCATCACTGGTGCTGAAGTAACAACTAATTCGATCAAGTGATCATCCAGTCACAATACACCATGAACCCCAGTCGAAGGCCCAAGGCTCTATCTCGTTGCTTAAGGAATCCGATGGAGGACAAGGTACAGATATTTTCGAACTGCGTCATGAGGATATTTCGTCACGTTGAGAAAAGAGTTCGAGGCTTTGATCTTCATTTCCGAAAGTTCATCAATGTGATCAAAACATTCCCTTGAGTCAATTTTCGGATATTAGAATGTTTGAACTTTCATAAGACTGAAGGAGTGTCTTGTATCGATCGCAACATGGTCAATCTGGTAGACGATTGCTTGATGATAAGGATATCTCAAGATTGGCCCTTGAGAGTGTTTGAATGCAAGAACTTGGGTAGTAGAATCCACAATGTTTTGACATGCCACAAAATTCTATCAACCTGAGTCTTCATTAAGTCAATGAATAATCACTAAATCTCTCCGTATCAAAGGCTTGTTGTTGCTTCGAAAGTATACGATTTTACGTGGCCGGAAAATCACCCCGATGGCAGGGGCAATTTTAGAAAATTTGTTCAACTTTTAATGCGAGTTCAACTGTACAATAAATTAAATAACGTCACTCATATTAAAATGTATATTTCAGCATATTTTACGAGTACAAAAGTTTTTGGTGGTGTAACAGCTTGGAGTGAACCAGGACCTAGTGACTTACAACTCTCAAACATTCCTGTGTGCGTGTTACCAGGGAACGGAGGGGACCTACAATTTTCTGCCGATTCCGAACAGCTAATAAGCAGCACTTTCCATGACAAGAGATACTCTTGGATAATTTGTCAATTCCTCGCAAGAGGCGGTACACCCCTGAAAAAAAACTTTCTCGCAGCGGCTGAGAATCGAACTCGAGACCTTCCGCATGACAGTCCAACACACTAACCATTATGCCAAGGGGTACTACAAAAGTTGTCCTTACTTTTATCTATCGGAAATCAAGAAGCTTATGTTCGGATTAAACTTTAAAAATGTCTTTAGTTGAGATAACATTTTTGTGTATACACAATATTCCAATAATACCAAACTGTTTAGTCTTTATTAAAATTATATTAATGTCTTACAAACACTCGAAAGTTCATTCTCAACCTTAGTGAGTAAGATTTTTTGGTAGACCTAATTAATATCTTTGAAAAAAATTTCGAAATAAATTAATTTATTGAACTTTAAAAAACCCAACTTTAGCTCTTAGCGCTCCCTACCAAATATCGTGAATTTTCCACATTCTATCGTGTGATGAAGATTTAATTTATTTTCTGTAATTACAAAATCACTATCTACAATTAATAAAAGCTCTCAATCACAAATTTTTCATCATCTTTGTGAAATTCCGTCATCAGCTTTGTCCCCCAATGACCTTTAACCACTAAAAATTTAAAGATTGTTCGAGTGAAATAAAATTAAAAGTTAATCGGTTTTTTTATGACATAAATTTCTTTCGAAAGAAATGTGAATCAGCATTTGTCAATTCCTTTGAACATTCAATGTCAATATGGCTCATCACCTTTGAGTCGACGATCGTCGTCATCATAATTCATTTTCGACACATTGTTAAACGAATGACTTTTACTCGTGTGAATAAATCACAATTTAAACCACCCAGTTGACACTTATTATTGCTTTTTTTGTCACCACATCAATTAAGAGAAAAATTGTTTTTTACTCGCGGGTACATAGGTGAAATTAAAATAAATTAAAATTAAAAATATATTAAATCATTCATTTTCCACCTTAAATCGAAATTACTCATAAAAATGCCCAGGGTTGGTTGCAGTTGCAGTTATTGCTGTGCAGTTATATTACCTTTTAATGCATACACCTCACGCAATGCCCTGCTATAACTCAGGAGCTAGTTGTGGGTATGTGAGTAGGTTTTGGATAACGTTTTCCCGATCTTGTGCGAACCCGGAACTCTCCCATCAAACATCAGCTACCTCACACTAAATGCAAGCATGCAAGATGCACTGCATGCCGCAATGCTACCGCACAAACACAATCCATTTATTATCTTTCGCTTCACCTTTCCCAATTCGCTTTGTTTAAATATTCATAATGCACTGCTTTTCGCCCCGGCAGAGCGCGTACGCGTATGCGTTCCACAGATCAATCCATTCTCCGTATACAAAGTGTCCAAAATGTCTTTTTACTTTTTTTCATTGTTTAAAAGTTTAAAAGTTTTGTGGCTCTTGGGTTTTTTTCTACAACTTATTCTTAGTGTTTTTTTTTTTTTTTTGGAAAACCACAAAAGAAAACTATGGGAAAAGCAGAACAACAACAATGACGAGATGAAAAGAATTGCCGACCATGTTTTGCGTCTCACAATTGCATTGTTTGACAGATTGACAAGCGTTTATACTTTATTGCCTGGCCTGAGTCGCGGCAGTATGCTTCGATTTGCTAGAATTTGAATAGCTTTCTAACATAGTTCATCTGTACTATAGGCGAGAAAGATACGGGAATATTCCGTTTTGTGGATGATGAATGTGTTTTTGTGTTTAACTAAGTGGCAAAGTTGCCACCTTTTTTTAACATTGCAATGCTAAGGGCGGAAGTTATCGATCGCTTTTAAATCTATGGGCCCCCTAACTTACTCAAATAATTCTTGAGCTCTATCATAAATTTAGAGTGCTCCGGATCACTCAAACTCCCAAAGTGTAAATTTGGCAGATAACTAGATTTTAAATATGAAGAAATATGCTTTAAAATTAAATAGTAAATCTTTCGAGAAAGAATAAATAAATTCATTTTAAATAAATTTATAAAGTTGTAAATAAGTTTTGTTTCCGACTTTGGCCTTAACCTCTCAATGCGTTATCATCTTTTTTCTCGAACTCATGGATATGCTAAGAATATTTAAAAAGACGAATTCGTTATGAATTGGAAGTAAGCCAGGACATATTTTTCCAGGTTAGTGTTTAAGCAGGAAATTAAAGCCTTAAGTAAGTTCCACAATATTTTTCGCGCCACAACCAGATTACCATCAAATGAAAATGAATATCTGCCACAATCTTTTAAATTCTATTGAAAAGAAATGGCACATTATTTGAAAAAGTGTCAAAGACTTCCCATAATAATCGGTGATATTGACAGTCTGTGGTGGCCATGTTGTTTTGGCGGGGTCTGTCAGATCTATTGTTTATTATTCAGTCGTTACAATCAAGATAAAAAATGCATATTGTAATGATGGTTCGAGACTTACTTTAAATTTGAGTTTTTAGAGGATAACAAGAAGTCTATAATTTCAGCACTACATTGAGAGTTCAAATTCCAATTTTACACTATAAGCTATTAACGCTGTGCAGAGTTGCCACTATCTGGAATTAAAGTGCTCAGCTCTGCTTTTGATTGTTGGCAACTAAATTAATTCTAATATTTTTTATAAATTTAACATTTCCCTTTTTTTTTAAATAGGTGCTTAACGAGTGATATTTTTATTCGTTATATAGGTACCTACTTTATGGCAAGTTTGAACAGATTTGACATTACGATGATAGAAAAGACGAAAAATGTAGGTTTCGCAATTCTGTCTCTCTATCTTTTCGACTACAGCCGAAACGGCTGAGTCAATAAATAAATAAAATAAAATAAAATAAAATAAAATAAAATAAAATAAAATAAAATAAAATAAAATAAAATAAAATAAAATAAAATAAAATAAAATAAAATAAAATAAAATAAAATAAAACAAAATAAAATAAAATAAAATAAAATAAAATAAAATAAAATAAAATAAATTAAAATAAAATAAAATAAAATAAAATAAAATAAAATAAAATAAAATAAAATAAAATAAAATAAAATAAAATAAAATAAAATAAAATAAAATAAAATAAAATAAAATAAAATATAATAAATACAAAATTCTTAAAATCCTTTTTCTTTTAACCAAAAATAACGGTATCTACAATACAAAATTTTTATAGAATATTTTTTTCCTCAAAAACTGTTCCACAGATTTAAAAAAAAAATCACAATATTTTATTTAGTTCAAGCTAGATTATACTTGAAAAAAAAAATTCCGAAAAATGGTTATCAATGGCTTCCCAGTGGATCCATTTTTGTTTATGTTCTCAAAAACGGTACAACTGATTTTTATATTTCTTATGCTAAGACTCCTCGATAATTTGAAAAGTTTTCTTTATTCAAATTTTCGAAAAAAAGTTTGTATTTTTAAGAAAAAATAAAAATTTAGTTTTTAAAACTCAATATTTAATACAATCTACAAGATTTGAAAAAAAAAAAAATGTATCTAAAAATAACGGTACCCACTATACAAATGTTGAAAAATGGTTTTCGAAAATCGTATTATTCTAGAAAACGGCTCCTAGAATTTTGATAGTTTTTTTCCTTTCG
This sequence comes from Philhelius festivus, assembly GCA_963931855.1. NCBI lineage: Eukaryota > Metazoa > Arthropoda > Insecta > Diptera > Syrphidae > Philhelius > Philhelius festivus. Next base: position 186,657,454 of record OZ007556.1, read on the forward strand.
ATTAATTTTAACGATCTAAAATTCTATAAAAAAGAATTAGATTTAAGGCATTACTACGTGTACCTGCCAGAGAGGCATTTTTCGAATTCAACACTATCGGCATAACGTATTTTGATGAAATCTTCTAAAATGTTTAAAAACCAACTTATATACATATATTTAATTTTTTTAATTTTTGAAAAAAAAAAATAAAAAAAAAATTGGAAAATTCGATATCTCAAAAACATCTCACTATTTTTTCCAAGTTTAATTTTTTTGTACAATTATAACAATTTTTTTGTACAATTATACAATTATGTATATAAAGTCATCGTACTAATATTTTCTTATAAAAATATTTTTTTTTTTAAAAACCCGCTACAAAAATTTATAAGTTTTGTTGTTGCTTGTATTCATGTTTACTTGAGAACTATTAGGAACATCCATTTCTAAAATTCTAAGTCTCTTCAATATAACATCAAGTTCGTGCGACCAAGTCTTGCATTTTATTTTGATTTTCAAAATTTTTAATTTTCTCGAGACTGATTTATTTGTACATACATGAAATTCATTATTATTCGGGTATTACCATGAGTTGGCAACCGAGAAGGCTGAATTATCATACCGACCAAAGATATTGTTCTTGGCTGTTGCTGCTGATGATGGTGATATGTTAGCCTGCCAATTATGGAAAAGGGCCCCAAAACGCTAAGCGTCAACACACCATCAACAATACCTCCACTTTTACACACAGCACAAACTTAGCATAGTGTATTGCCAGCGCAGAGTATACAGCGACAGCCGTTTGGTTTTTAAGCGAAAACCATGCCACGACGACGATGATCCATTCATTTGTCAATCAAAGTCGACAGGGCACTCTGTGGAAAGGTGTAACTCTCATGCTAATTTCGCCGGGGCCCCAAAAACAAATATAACAAACCTTAGGAAAACATGTTTTCTACATCATCTTCCTCGTTTCACGTTGCGTCTCGTCGTCGTCGTCATCATCCTCGTCTGGAGCTGGATCGATGTATTTGCATTTCGTCATTATAACAGCATTATGCGCTTCTTTAGGGCTCAACTGCATCGCCGTCAAGACACCCCAACGCCCCCCAAGCCCCTCTCCTACACTATAGAGTGCGAGTGCGAGTGCGAGTGCGTGTGACAGAGTTTAAGGTAACTAAATATAGCTGCAAAGTTGGGTGCAGTGTTCTGACAACGAGGCACAGCGACGACTTTGTAAAATGGATTGCAGGTGAGTGTCTCCATCGGATTTTGATTCTTTCTAAGGAAAAGAGTCCCAAAGTGGAGCTGCAATTCGTTGATGTTGTTGATTGTTGAACAAATAGCTATGTATATATGAGAAACTGAATGTGACAGATGTTTAAGAAGAAGGAAGGTCCCATACAACTGAGTAGTGTTGAATATTATGAGATAGGTGTAAGATTGTGTTTATAACCTATAACCACAAATGGCAGGTACCAGAATTTTCACCTACTCACTAACTTAAGGTTACATTACAATACGGTATAGACCAACAAGCTAGATATCTGTCACAAGTTTCTTTCTACTTGTGTGCCATCCATCTTTCATATACTTTCACATGCCCACAATTAAAATCCTAAGGCGCACTTAAAAAAAACAACAAGCACCTATAACCCATTTGAGAATTTTATTTGATTTGCCTTCTGGAAATGCAAACGGTGAGCGGCTGAAATAAAAAACTCTACAAAAGGTCGTTGTCCTCAAAATGCAGCAATGCACCGAATGCACATGTAGTTTTGCCACCGTTTACAATTTTCTGCAACAGCTTGCCGCTGTCCCGTTGTTGGGCGCCACTCTCTTCATTCAACTACTCACATATCAATCAACTTTGCCACGCCATTTGGTCATAATAAGGATCAATCAAGCGTGCGCCCATCGATTGCCCTCATCCAGATCCAATATAATAATGAAGAGGTCAATCATCCCGCATGAGCTTACATAACTTTACCTTACCGACTCACGTGCCCATGTTGATTCTGATCATTGCTCACACACAAATCCCGCTTGACCGATTAACTAACAGTAAATAATCGAAATGCCATAATTGCATCGCAATTACTTTCTGCACTTGCTCCCTTTTCCTGAACCCTTTGCTGAAATGAAAAACCAACTAACAATTTTCGGCGTTGGGCTTGCGCAGCAAGACAAAAAAAAAAGAAAGGGGTCCGCAGTCGGTAGGTACTATACTCACTACACGCCTCGATGATGCTCAGTTGCGATAAAAATGTGCGAAATTAAAAAATAACTTAATAAAAGGGCGAAAGTCAACGGTAAACTGCACTTTTCGCCAAAATTGTGTTCACTGCACTCGACATGCACCCTTATTTTATTTGGTTTTATTTTTTGTTTTTATTTTTAACAAGAAAGGTGCGATCAATGATCGGTTCATCTAATTTACATGGCAGAGAGATGATCAGAATTTCTTTTTGCGGCGAAAGGGCGAATGGACATTTCTCAAAAACTTACACCGATGAGCATCCGCAAAGGAGGCCAACCCTTCCTGCAAATGTAGCACTTGAATATTGAGTCTTATTTCGGCGATGAATTGCACACACATGCCAGCCCAAAATAAACAACTTAAATAAGTACCTACGTTATTTTTGTGTATCTGTATCTTGTACTTGCTTTTTTTGTGTTTCCAACTTTCTTCGATGCCGTTTCTTTGAATTTTTATTGTTATTACAGAAGAAAGGCAGATAAGCTCAGATAATATGGCTATTGACCCTGCTACGAACCAGTGCTACAAGGCCTATGTACGAGTATGTAAACATGGTAACCTCAATTCTAATGATATGGTGTGGTGGTAATGATGAAATTAGTTAAACTGCTGGACTTGGTGTATTCGTTGGATTTTTTGTTTGTTTTATAAACATGTAACAATACTCTTCAGAGCGAAGAGTGTATCATACCTTTAATAGCTCTAACGGAACCACTTCAATTAAGACTGTGAAAAGAGGTAGGCCAACCAGCACAATTTTTTTTTCTGGCAAAAATATATTGGTAAAATTTAATGATTTGCATTGGTAGCTGGGTTGGTCGTAAAAATTTAAACAAAATGGAGCGAATGTAAAATGGCAACCGCACTTATCTCGTCTGTTGTTATGTTCGAAACTAAAGGGTTTTTCCACAAGGGTGGTTAGATCTTGAAATGGAATAAAAAATAGCTTTGTGTGAGGCATTACCAAAATGTATGACATCGTTCAAATTCCCTCCTTGGCTTCTTTCGGTGGCACAGGTCAGATTTTTAGTTATTCTTCCGAATAGATCCGGCAGAATTTGAGTGTAGTAAAGCTAAATAATATATATTTAGGAACAAAAGGGCTTTCGAAACAACGCACGTACCATTGCATAACACACCACAAGAGATAAGCTTTGCTCCGGCTCATGAGGAGTGCTTCATCCGCCATTTTTTTTTACTTAACAAAAATATAGACATGAAAGTGTCGAAAATCCGGTTCAAAATTAAATCTTCACATTTAGACAAGTCTTGCCAAGGACCCATGAATTTCAAGTCGGGATTCAACCTCTTTCTATCGAATTCAAAGCCTCATATGATAGGACTCATTGTTAGGTGCCTTATACGGTGATGGCCGAGCTCGGAATCTGCGGAAAACTGATCGAACTGCGTCTGGTTACATGGGAAAATATGCAGTGCAATGTGCAACTAAGAAGTAGCTCTTCCGAACTTTTTCAAAAATGCACAGGGTTTGGGAAAGGAGATCTCGAATTGGAGGAGATGGTTCCTCGAATAGGAGTTTAAACCGAGATCCACTTTTTCTCAAAATTTTTCCAAATATTGCGATATACATACAATATCGAAATATACGGTCGTTCGCAATGTTCTGTAATAGAGTTTTTCATAACGACTGAAGACAAGACGAAGAAAGTTGGTTTTGAAGTCAATGAGGACAAGGCCAAGTGCATGCTGTCAACAAACTAACAAACATCTATCCATCAACGAGGATATAACATCACTATTGATACTTTCTCTCTCCCTCCATAAAAGTAAAAAAAAAAATACCCTTAAACGCGTGTGTATTATAAAAGAAAAAAAAAACAACATACGAAGAAGTTAAAAAATTCATCTATCACGAGATTGCTGCTTGGGCTTAGGAAACAAATGCGTTGAAAACTCCTCACGCCAAAGATTTATTGCGTGCTCTAAGAAACCCTTATACTACCAGTTCTGCTTTACAGCCCGTAGTGGTAAACTATAAAATGAAAACGGGAGCTGATGCTGGAAAGAACAATTATTCGACGTATATTTCGTCCTGTATATTTCCCAAATGAAGAAAAAGCTTAACCGCAAATCTCATGAGTTATACCAAGATGTCAATGTAGTCAAGAAAGCCACTCCTGGCTTGGTGAGAGAATGGACCATACTGGCTCACACAAGAGGGTGTTCAAATTAAAAGCTCAAATATCTCGATATTCACAAATGATCATGGGGATCTCCTGATAAAATAACAGTGAACCACATTGACCACATTGCGATCGACGCAAAGCACTTCTCCAGTATAGAGGATGTCCGCACGTTCCGAGAGATTAATCGACTCGGATTACTACCTTGTTGTAGCCAAGGTAAGGCTGCGGATATCCCGAGGTCTGTGATCACAAGGTCCTTTTCCGATCGAGTCTGTAACAACCTCTCAAGAAGTTCTCTGCCACCAGAATGAAGTATTGATAACCAGTGGTAACATTGCCCATCAGCCATCAGAGATACCACTTCTGACGAGCTGGGTCTTACACGACCACCACAACGGAACCTCTGGTTTGATGATGAATGCTGGCAAACATACTTATAAAGTGGCGCTGCCAAGGAACAGAGGAGACAAGAACACTGGCTTCTCGGAAAGAAAAAGAATGAGTATGAGAAGCGCTCGATCGCGGAAAGTCCAACAAAGCCACTGGAGCTGATGGCCTCGCTGCTAAACTGTTTAAAACGACAGGCAATGACTTGATTTGGAGCCTGCACCAACTCATCTGCAAAATATGGTCGAAAGAAAGCATGCTCGGTGCATTGTCTGCCCAATCCTCAACAAAGGAGACCCTCTGAACTGCGCCAACTATTTTTTTTATATTATACAGGGCGAGCAATTAGGATAGGATTAGAAAACAGATACCGATGCACATTGGTTTTAAATGCCTGCACATTGAAATTAGTGGGAAATATTAAAGCATTCCACATTCGTGTAGTGAGACTAAAAAAAGAATCTCTGTACTTGAAAGTACGTCCAAAATTGGGCTCAAGGGTAAACTGATAAGCATTCTTATACGGGTATTACGGTTGAATTGTTTGAGGGGAGGAATACAACTGGCTATTATATTAGAGCACCGTTTATTAAAATAGTGGTAAAATAATGATAGATATGAAACATTGCGACGGTGCTCGAGGGATATCTACAAATGTTTCAGTTAGCCTATAGAGGCATAGATCTCCTGACCATCGCATACAAGATCCTTTCTCCCGTATTATGTGAACTTCTTAGGCAAGCAGACTTCTTCAACATCGTTCTTGAAAGAAGAGTGCAAAACCCGCTCGTCAACACTAGAGGCACAAGCTTTCAAACGTCCGTCCAATTACTCGGATACGCCTACGACATTGACATAATTGGAAGAACAAAGCTCGACTTCAGTGCCACGTTTGTGAGCATTGGTCAATGAAAGCAAGACCAAGTATATGCTGTCATTAAGAAAGGACACACAGCACCGACGACTTCTTGGACAGAACGTCACCACAGACAGCTATAATTTTGAGGTAGTTAAGGACTTTGAATATCTAGGTGCCCCCACTATTAATTCTAACAATAATACCAGCACTTAACTCAAACGGAGAATAACTCTTGCCTATCGCTGCTTCTTTGGACTAAGAAGGCAATTGAGCAGCAAAGTCTCAAGCAACTGAAGTGTGTTTCTATAAAACTCTCATCATCCCGGTCCTTGTCTATATGGTGCAGAGACATGGACTTTGTCGAAAGTGGTTGAGAATGCCTTAGGATGTTTTGAGAGGAAAATTCTCCGTGTGATCTTTGGTCCCATCTGCATAGACGGGGAGTAGAGGAGAAGATATAACCATGAACCGTTAGGGCTATACAGCGAAACCAACCTAGTTAAATGAATTAAAATCCAACAACTGAGATGGCTAGATCATGTAGACCGCATACAATTGCTCCGGCCTTGAAAAGTCTTCGAATGTACGGTGCAGTACAGAAAGACCGCGACTCAGGTGGTGCACGCAAGTGAGAGGGGACCTTAGCCAACTTGCCGTGCGAAACTGGAGACAGATAGGTAGGGACCGAGCTAGCTGGAGAAGCTTGTTAGTTGAGGCCCTGGTCCTCCTGGACTGTAGCGCCACTTTAAGTAAGAAAGTAAGACTTGGCTTCGATCAATTTGCTTATCAATTGCTGATAAAATACTTTAGGAAGATACATTAAAGAATAGAAAAAACAATGAAAAAATCAACGAATTTTTTAGAGCATTTTTTAATAATTTCATCGTGTATGTTAGCCTATGCCTCACGACTGGTAACTGTTAAAAAGCAAATTTTTCATCCAGCATTTTGCTCAAGCATTTGAACCGTTTAGTTACGACTGTAAAAAATTATGTTAACCAAAATATGTGATGTAAGAACAGGGAGGTAAAGCTTTTCGGTGAATAACCCTTAAACCTAAAAAAGATAAAATGTAGACTGTAGATACATTTTCGGGTGACGAGTTCCACATGGGCCTCTTGTAATAGCAGCACCTTGTGATATTCGACAAATTATTGATAAAAAAAACTATTCTGTTTGATCAATTTCAATGAAGGTGTATTTGCTTTTAAAAACATCCGACACGTCTGAGAGCAGTATGCAGCGAAATTTTAACCACCTAACCTGCCCAATGAAGTAAATAAAATTGACAACCACAAGTGAGCACCTGCCGAAGTCGCTCGAAATCTCAAAGACTCAATCATTATTTAAGGTGGGTAAACTAACCAGTAGTTACCATACGTTCTCTTTGCGCTTCCAAGAAAAGGGAATAATTGATTGAATTGGTCTGGGCACTCTAGTCAGTCTCATCATCATCGTGATCCGAAATCAGAAATGATGTACCAACTCTTATATACCCATCATCCAGCACTAAACTGGCTGTATCGCGTATCGATGCTAAGGCCTAGCCATATCATACGAGTATCATGGCCATGACCATGGTCGGGTCAGATCTTGTTTCCTTGCACGAGTTGTCGTCATGTGTGCGGATATGTGGAATCCAGGAGAAGATGCGATTTCCAATTTGACCATGTTTACGCATTAAATTTGCATGAAAATCTGTCTCCATTTGCCTATCAGTCCAGTTCAATAGGCAGCAATCTGTCGGCCAAACAGATTGCTCTCTCGGACCAGTCATGCCAGAATAGGAAAAAAAAACATAAAACAGGGACAAACAAACTCCTCTCGTTCCTGGCTATCGTAGTACAAAACGTTCGTCGCTCAGCGCTCACATGACAGACAGACATCGGGTAAACAATTTGAATTTTTAATTTCTCGCTTTTCGATTGGGGCTCCTCTTTTTTTTTTTAAACTCCGTTCCACGGTCCCACTTTTCTTTATTTTCCAAAGTGGTGTATCCCTTTAGAGAGGGAAGCACTCGGATAGCCTCTGGAAATGGTAATCCAAAGCGGCTAGCAAGGAGATAAATTGCTTCGGGTTCGGCTAGTCGTATAGTCGACGTTGGTAGCTCCTTATGTGGCTTCACATACACTCATGACTAACGACTGACAACTCACCTGGGTTCTAGGTTCTGGGTTTGTTGCGGAGAAGCGTCGAAATTAATTAACTTCTGATCGAATTAAAAGCGGAAGCCCAAAAGTCAATTGCACACATGGGGCCAATGTCTGTCCTGATATGTGTAGCCTATGCCCATGCCCAACATACCTACTAGCGGCCCCCGGCTTAGAGAAAGAGGAGCAAAGTGTCCAACTCACCGACTCGAAATGACTGACAGGTGAAATCAATTTTTTTTCCCAACTTTCTTTAGCCACTCGCACTCCCCTGCCTGCCAAATCCGATTCCGAATCCGAATCCGACCCAGTGCAATTGCAATAAGGGATGATTTTGTACGTGAAGGCAGCCTGATGATGGCCGGTGCCATGTTGTTCATACAACGGTACAGTGCTATATTATTTATTGACTTTGCAATGTCAGACTTTTCATTATCTTGTTAAGTACATATTTGGATTACCGCTGCAAGGTATTGTAAATATGCAGACACCCGAGACCCGAGACCCGGGCCTTGCCTTAGCTATAGCTTGGTTCGATTCAGTTTGGTTTGGTTTGGCTTGGAATGGCTTTGCGTGGCTTGGGGGTTGGGAATTAAGTTTACATTGTTAAATGCGCTATGGATATGTGTGTGTACCACTTGCAACTATTTGTAATCCCAAAAGGCAGACATGGGAGCTACAATACGAGCATGATGGGGTTATGGTGACCATCAGAAACAGAAGCTAGGTAGGTACACCATCAGACCAACTACCTACCTTGTTCTTGCCCCTTTGGCTCATGATGGGCCTGTGCAATATGCGTGTCGTCTGCTGCAAAGGTGTATGTGCACAAATACTATCCGTATACTTATATGGAAAAGTCAAACCGGAGACGATGCATTCGAATTGGAACCGTAATTGAATGTTCGTATAGCTCGTATAATGTTTTAATGATTTAACGATTCCTTTTGGGTTTGTTTTATATGGTGCGGTTGAGCTGTAACTTTACTCAGAGTGCTCCGTTTGCGGAAGTAATTCGTTTGCAATAAAAATATATTCTATACCTATAGATATACCTGCTTAATGTACACACATATAGTTTGGGTAGTACACTCACCTTCCCTTACATTAGGGATTGGTGAAGGAACCCTTAGGTTGAATTCTGACAAGTTCAACGAGTTTGTCAATCCGATAAAAATACCTTGTCTTTTTTAAATGATTTCGATCGGAAAATGTCATCGACTTTTAAGTCTGGATTATGTGTGGAATTCCCCAGCAAAGCTTAAATAAGTGATGAAATATGATAACAGCTATAATTCAACAATTTATTCGTGTGAACAAAACTTAGGAAAAAAACCACACCAATAAAATTAGGACTTAATTTAAGTATATTAAGAGCCAATTGGTCCCTAATTTCATTCTTCTCATTGGTCACTAATTAGTAGGTATATTGTTAAAAAAAATACCTACAATAAATTTTTACTGTCAAATTTATGTGTGTAATTTAAAAAAATGAAGCCATAAAATGTGTTTTTTTCTCAGCAAGCCCTTTAACACTTTATAAATATTTATAATAAAGCCATTATATCAATAAATTAGACGGGGAGAGAAAACTTCAATTTTGTATCTTGACTAAACCTAAACAGGTGTGGCTAATTACCTGAAACGGAAGTGATGAAAACTTTAATTTATGTTAATTTAATTTTTATAAACATAAAAAACAAATTTAAGTTAAAATCAAGAGATTGTTTCGTAGGTGGAAGAGTATTGTAGGTATGTATGTATTATGAACTTGGTCTTTGATGTAGAAGATCGATGTAGGTAGGATGTATATATAGGAACACATATACGAAGAAACGGCATTGTGCGAAGGCAAGGAAACCTTAAAGACCTTTCAAGAGCCCAAAAACGATGTGAAATAAAATTTAAAATATTAGAAAGAATTTATAACTAGGTAGTAATATTACAAATTGGAGGTTTTTATACCGATCTTAGCAAATTAGCCCTTATCAGTTGGAAGAAGATTTAATACTTTATGCAAAACCTCTATATGAGAAGTCGGAACCGTATAAGGTCAGAATTTCTGTGAGAGGAATATCAGATTCGTTTGCACATTTACATACTTTAATTTAGTTGGCACTTCAGCGCGGGGGGTCTTGGGCTTCAAGTAATAGACACTGCCAGCTTTCTTGATCTCTAGCTTGCTGTCTCTAATATTGAATACCAATTCGACGTGTATTTCCATAATTTTAGTCACGACGCCGGAGACGAAGCCTGCTTCTGGTTTTCGTTCCCCCTGGCTGGAGCGTCGATGCTAATTCGCTCTACCTGCCTTAGCCATCTTAATCATTAAACACGTTGTTTTTGACCAGGGGAACACGTCGCGGTACAACTCGTAAAGTTCGTCGTTTAATCGTCTTCGCCAGGTGTTATTTTGCCTATCCACACAAACCGTTCCAAACGCGTAGCATATCTTTCTCTGGAAGACACCATGAAGATTTCATCCGCCTGGGAGAGGGTCCATGGCTTCTGCACCACAGAGCAAGACCGGGATTATGAGTGTTTTGTACAGGGTCTCCTTGATGATTCGCGATAGGACTATGTTTCTCAATTGTTTACAAAGCCCAAAGGAACAGCGATTAGCAAGAGTTATTCTACGCTTGAGTTATTCAGCGCTGATGTCACTTACAGAGTTCATATAGCAGTGCCTAGGTAGACAAATTTATTGACCACCTTGAAGTTATATCTTTCACGTTTTGAAAAATTCTGTGGATGGGAATCTATACTAAATTTGATGACAGCATATACTTCGACTTCTCCTCATTGTTGAAAATACCCATTTCGCTCGTTTCTCCATACTGGAAAAGGTATCTTCCCATTATATCAAAGTCATCGACATACCCAAGATATTACGTGGATTGTTGATAGATAGTGCCAGGGGCGTTGGTCGGGGTGTTGCACACCACTCTCTGAAGAACAATATTGAAGCAGCTAGAAGAAAGCGCGTCGTCGCCTTGTCCTCTGATAGCTTCGAAGGTTTCGGTTGAATCTCTTTCCATTTTGAAGAACCACCGGGCATTCTTAGTATCCGTTTGGCATGTATACCAAAACTTAACATTGCACGATGAAAAGATGGTGTGTATCGATCGATATTAAATTAATGGGTTTTCCTCAGGATTTGGCGCAATGTGAAGATTTGGTGGATGGTAGACTTTCCAGGTCTGAAACCTTATTGATATAAGAGCCAATCATTTCGTCAGTAAATGGCTTAAGGCGTTCAGATAATAGGCTCAATATGATCATCTTGTAGGCGATGTTTAAACAACTTATGCCTCTGTAGTTGGTGCAGAGAAGGCGATCATCTTTTTTTATAGATCGGACAGACAGTGCTAAAGTTCCTCTCGTCAGGCATACTTTCCTCTTACCAAATTTTATTTACGATTTGGAATATGCTCTATACCAGATCATCTGCAGTGAGCTTGAAAAGATCCGCCTGCAGACGATAGTGACCAGCTACTGTCAGATCTAAGCCTGGTGAAAGCTATTTTAATCGCATTTAGGTCGGGTGGGGTGGGTGAAACAACAGGTCATCAACCAAATAGACTTGACGGGGCTGCTTGTTGACGGAATCTTGACCTTCATCGCCATTAAACAGTTGGTTGAAGTGATCTCTCTATAGATTTGATCTTCGTTTCAACTACCTATAGTGTTTCGTTCCTTATCTTTTCAGGCTCCAGGACAGCTAGTGAATTCTGTTGTTTTCTTTTTGCCTCCTATGTAGAAGTTCCGCACCTGTTTTTCATTAGAAAACATATTACAAAAATATTAATTTTTATTTTTATAGCATGTGTTTAAAAATAAATCTAAAGAGCCACAGCCACAGAAGGAAGTTTATCCAGTTCGTTCGTCAAACGTTTTCCAAACCAAAAAATCGGTATTTTAACCTAATTTTAGGCATACTGTTCAATGCAGAGATTCGTTTTTTAGTAACACAACACGATTATGGAATAATTTACCCGATAGAGTTTCTTGTTTTCAAGACCAATATTCATCGACACCTCAATAACTCCTTGAGTGCAAGTGGTAATTGTAAAAAAAAAAACATTTAATTTTTTGGCAACTTTAAGAAATAGAAAGTAAAAATGAATCTTAGACGGATGGAGTAAATTATGGGTTATTTGGAGTGATCACTTCTTTACAATATGAAAAGATGTTTGCCCATCAACCTGATTTAAAAAAAAAAAAACTAAAAAATTCCTCGGACAAATTCAAATAATAGCTCAAGAGGGTGGTGCCCATTGAGTTTGTTTGTCAACCGACCGCTTATTTAAAAAAAATTATTTGTCGACTCCAGTGCAAAAAATATTTCACATTTCTTTTTTATGGTAACACTAATCCCAAAAAATCCAAGAAGCCACAAGTGAATACTTATGAGAATGAAGTCAATTGGGTAAGTTTTCCACAATTTATCCATGTTCGTCCTACGAAATTTTAATGTGCACTTCCCGTTGAAAATTTTGCCATTTTATAGCAACTCAACTATTAAAGCGAAAAATTCGCCCAACCTTCCCAAATTAAATTTTACAATGGTGGATGTTCCGTTTGTCAATCGTTGTCCAATACCAGGCCTAAAGTAATTATTTGTCTATTTGAATTCAAAAAAAGATTAAAGGTTTTGTCATCAAAGGGAAATATTTTCCAGGAAATCGCGACAGCCAAAATAAGGCGAATATTATAGGAAGATCATGACGTGACTCTTCGATAATATGGAATTTATTACATATAACCACTTGGTTTAAAAGTTCTTGGGACTAAAAAGTGCAGATGTAAACAAAAAATATTTGAACTGACAAGAACTCTCCTTTCTTTGCCATTTTCTAAAGCAATTGTTAAGAGAACTCGTGTGGGAATTATTATGACCGATAGCGAGTCATATTTTCATCAGATATTTTTAAACCTGGATGCAACTATTTGAAACGGATAAATCAAAAAATGTGATAACAGTTTTTTTGTATATATACCTGCTTTATACAAGTTTTTTCTTCGGTTTATAAAAATGTTGTTAATTTTTGACTCAACTATTAAGTAGTTTTTTTGTTTGTCAATTTCGTTACAAAATAGATTTAAAGAACAAGAGCTGCAATAAAATAAAAAGAAATTTAAAAAAAATTAAGGTTTTTTCTGGATTGAAAAAAATATATAAAAATATATTTCAGAAATCATCAACTTCAAAAAAAAAAAATGAAAAATTTCAAAAGATGGAGAAATTAATCCATATGGTGCTCCACCGTCCTAAGTGCCCATTGAGGGTGCTCCGCGGTTCTTTTGTTTTATTGATAGCTGTTATAAAATCTAAATGTTGGGTGTTTCTTATTTAACTGAGGCCTGAAAAACGAACCCAATTGGCCACATAATCGCCTAAATTTGCATTTAAAGGTCTTTGATGACTTTTTAGATTTTTGATGCTATACAAATTAAGTATCGAATATTTTGTTATTGAGAATAAATGGTTTACACTTTTGTTGTCAAGCATTACTCTCATTTATATTTGCGACTTATAGGTACTACATACTACATGTTCTAAAATCGTATTTTTCTCGAAAACGGCGCGCGCCTAGAATTTTGATAAAATTTCTATTCTTTCGATACAATTTTACGATCTATAATGCAATAACACAAATTTTAAAATTATGATATTACTGACTGTACCTATACCATAGAGCAGTGTTTTTCAAACTTTTTGAGTACGCGACCCCTTTGCTAGTAACAAAATTTTGGCGACCCCCCATTATAATGTGTCAGTTATTTAAAAAGCTACATACACTTTAGGGGTGGCCGTGGCGCGATGGATGTGTGCTCGCCTGTGAACCTCATGATCACAGGTTCGATCCCTGCCGTCGCGTCGTCTATGTCGTTTTACTTCCATTAAAAAAAAACCTTCTAAAATTATCATCAATGGGTTGCTGGTTTACTCATTGCATGTTGTTCAGGCATAACACTAACAACATGTAATTGAGTTAAACTAGTATGCCCAACAAGGATGAACACGAATAAAATAATGTGAACTATAAGCGACATAGAAATAAGACACGGCATTCTCCGCTTTAGTTCAGCCGCCATCCCTGGAGATAAAATATCTGAGACAACAACCTTCAGTCTCAGAACATCTTGCCACACATCTTTCCTATCCTTCTTTCTCTTCCGTAACTTCACGCCCGCGCTGTGTTGAAACATTTAAAGGGTAATCATAATCCCTTGAGCGCGGGTAGATTATAAAAAAATAAAAAAAAAAAAAACACTGAACCTCTTACAAGCTCGGTCTAATCACACAAGATTTTACTTATTCGCGATGAAATTTTCTCCAGTATTGCCAAAAAAAAAAAATTGTAGCAGGCCTTGCAGTAATTTTCATTTTTTGAATTCTTAAGTGCGCATCAGAATTGTCATTTAATTTTTTTCAACTGAAAGTAAGTACAGTAAAACCCGCTTAAGAGAAAAACCCGCTTACCTGAAACACATTCTTCATCCCCAAGTATTTTCCGACCAATTTCCCTTAAAACACTCCGCTTAAGTGAAACTCGCTTAAGTGAAAAACCCGGATAACTGAAACATATTTTCAGTTAATTTTTAATATACTTCATTGAAAAAAACTCTCTTAAGTGAAAAAAAAATTGAATCGAACAGAACAAAAATTTGCTAGTTTTCGTTTTTCAATAAATTATTTCTGTGTTATTTAATCGTTGTTTTATTAACCTTCTTTCAAGGCAAGTTCAAAAGATAAAAAAAAATATTGTTTCTAGCATTAAATCTCCGCTTAATGAATTTTTAAATCCGCTTAAGTGAAATTTTTTTTTCACTTATCCGAACTCCGCTTAAGTGAAATTATTTTTCACTTAAGCGGGGTTCGTTTAAGTGAAAAACCCGCTTAAGTGAAAGAAAGACTGTGACATTTTGCCGTTTCTCTTAAGCGGGTTTTACTGTACTTATTTAAAAATTAAGTGTTGTGTTCTGTTGTTTACGAGTGTTTATGGACAAGTTTCTCAAATGACCGTGGCAGCCTTGCACGTCCGGTGCAAGTGGAAGCAGAGGAAGCAACAAAAAAAAATAGACTTTATGACGTAAAATATCTTAAATATGGTTCACAGTTTTAAATAATAAGCCTCAATGTGTTCTTTTTTGTGAAATATTATTTGCAGAAAGTATCAAAGCTTATGCGACATCTCTCAATAAAACATTCCAAAGAAGCAGATAAGCTGTTAGAATTTTTCGAACGAAAATTGAAATCCCTTAACCAGCAACAAAGTACTGTGGTTCAGGTAAGAAAAATAAGTCTTATTTGAATGCCCTTTATTATTTTTGGATCAAAAATAATTGTATCTGTTTTTGTCTGAACGTAATCGCGATGTAAATGCATCATATGTACATAGGTAAAAGGGTATGTACATGTACTGACCGGCTTTAATTCGCGAAAAATACCTACGCTTTTTTCCATATTTGATCTATTTTGCTACATACATTATGTATTGTAATTTTGATTTACTGTTTTGTTTGATAGATTATTTTTGTTTCAAAATATGTTTTAGTTATCGAGTGCCAATGAGAAAGCTTTGTAGTTAGCTATCAAGTAGCATACCGAGTTGCCAAAGCAGGGAAACCTGATACAACTGCTGAGAATCTTATTTTGCTTGCGGCCCTTGATATGGTTGAAATTATTTTGGGCAAATGTAGGCAGATAAACTTAAAAATATACCACTTTCTGACAATACAATTGAGCGGAGAATAAGTGACATGGTCGTTGACATTCAAGAACGATTGAAAAATTAAAGAAGCGTCCACATTTTGCTTTGCAACTGGATGAATCTACTGATGTTTCAGACTGTGCACAGTTTGTGGTATTTGTTCATTTTGAAGTTTGAAGCAGAGGAAAACGTGTAAGAAGAAATTTTATTTTGCAAAGCTCTTCCTGCTAATACTACTGACCAGTGTTTGTACGATATGTTTTTAGAAAGCTCACACGACAACGAGATTGATTGAACAAAATGTTTTGCTATTTGTAGCGATGGTGCTAAAAAGTGGGCTCATTGCAAAATTAAAATTAATAATGCCAAACGTTTCATGGACACACTGCCTTCTTCATCTACAAGTCCTGGCATCCAAGGTGTTACCTTACTTACTAAATTAAATGATGTGCTTTAAGATGTGATTAGAGTTGTGAACTCTATTTAAGCAAGGCCTTGCAAAGTCGGCTGTTTAGGATCACATATGTGATGAAATGGGTTCACTCCATCAAAAGCTCCTTTTTCACACAGAGGTCATATGGCCGTAAAAAGGAAAGGTATTGACACATTCTGGAATTGAAAGCCGAATTATTGATGTTCTTACAAGATTCAAAATCTAAAAATTCGGATCATTTTTCTGATCCCATCTGGCTCTTAAAGTTATCATTTCTTGCTGATCTTTTCAACCACTTAAACATTTTGAATAAGAGCCTCCAAGGGAAAGAAGAAAGCATTATAACTGCAAAAGATAAAATCAGAGGATTCCTCGCAAAACTTTACAAACAAACAATTTTGATTATTTTCCCTGCTTTCAGAAGATCCTCGAAGAAATTTCATCAGATGAATCGATGTCATTAAGCTCTCATATTCATCTCATGGTACAGAGTTTGCATAATTTAGAGAAGAAACTATTAAAGTTACTTTCCGGAACTGGATTCTGAAAGTGGAGATGGACAAAGATGGGTTTTAAATTATTTTTTGAATATGTTGATCAAACCCGCCAATCTACCATCGGTAAAGAGGAAAGAAAATCATTAAGATTTAGCTCCAGATGGCATACTGAGGATGAGGATGGAATTCAATTTGAAAACGATTGACAATTTCTGGATAAGGAGAAGAGAAGAGTCACATTCTCTTCAATGTTTGACATTAAAACTTAAAAATATACAGATTAAATTTGGAAAATGATTTAATCTTAAAAGTGTCAAAAACTAATCCAAGATTTCAACGTTTATTAAAAAATAAACAGGCACATAATATGTCGCACTAAAATTTTTTTTGTTTTATTTATTTTTTTTCAGCACAGGACTTGATTCTTAATCTTACCGGCTTGCGACCGCGACCCCCCAAAGGGTCGCGACCCACACTTTGAAAAACACTGCCATAGAGCAATCTTTTCAAATTTTGAATTTCTCATTATCGATATAAAGGATTTTAATAAAATAAAAAAAAATTCAGAGAAGCTTCTAAAAAGTTTGAAAAACATTGCATTTCAAAACTTAAAAAAAATCAATTTTTTTTGAAAATTCGATATCTCGAAAACGGGTCAATATTTTTTTTGGAAACTTAATTTGTATTTGTATCATAATCAAAACTTAAATTAAGCATACCAACATTTATTCTTAAAAATGTTTTTTTTTTTTTTTTTAAATTTTGTTTTATAATAGTTTAATTTCATAAGAAACCGGTACAACGAGTTATAATTTAACTTTTTGCATAAATCCATATTTGCTTAAGAAGTCATAAAAATGAATTTTATGTATATGAACAATTTTTTTCTAATAACATTTTTTTTTGAAATTTTTAGTCTCTCACGTAAGAGCAAGTTCGTGCGAACCAGTCGTGCATTTTATTTCGATTCACTTGGTGAAAAAAAGTTCAGTATATGAAACCTTCGCATAAACTATCCTCACCACCGTATCTTTCGCTTGAAGAGCATGTGCAGTTATAAAAGTCATCTCACATTGCAACCAGGTATTGTTTGAGTACGAGTAAGAGAATGAAAAGTTGAGGGTAGAGTCGACGGCAAAAAAATGAAGTGGATTAGACGTTTCAGACAAGATATCATTTATCAAAATGAGGAAGAGAGTCGGACACAAAACACAGCCTTGGGGCGCATCAGCATTTATTTTGTGAAAATCAGAATTGAAACAGTCCAATGCAACATGTCTTAACTGATCTAGAAGGTAATTTCGAAAATCATCATTCATCCAGCATTAATACTAAAAGCACCGTCCTGGTGCCAAACTTGATAGAAATATTCAACAAATTCATTCTATATTTCGACATCCCTATTAGGTTTGCCTAAACATCACAGATTTAGTCATGACGAGGCCGATTGAATCCCTAGTCTTGCATTTCTATACTTATTTTTCTGGACTTCAATTCTGACTTCAACTCACATACATATGTACGTGACTTACCTTGGCTACAATCTGAAGATAAATCATGTTTTATTTCCCGCAATCCCACTTCTGAGAAAGAATCTTTCTCAATCTATTACCTTTTTAGTTAAAGATTCAAATTAGCTTTTTTGGCCTTTAGTCCACAAAAATTGGCGTTTCGTCCGGGTGATCTCACATGGACTCATCAGTTGACTTGTGAGGACCTTGTCAATACGCAATTTTTGTTAAGTTCAGTTCATCTTACATGAATTTTTTGACAAAAATCCAATGTGAACTATATCCAACAAAGATTAGGATTGTAATCATTAATGTTGGAATTTTTTGCCCGTGGCCTGGCATTGAATATTTATATGAAGGTTTTTATAATACAAACTCTATATACTACTGAAATAAATCAGCCAAGTAGAAGACTTAGCACTATTATTGGACTTGTTGAATTATTGATTCAAATTAGCTTTTTTGGCCTTTAGTCCACAAAAATTGGCGTTTCGTCCGGGTGATCTCACATGGACTCATCAGTTGACTTGTGAGGACCTTGTCAATACGCAATTTTTGTTAAGTTCAGTTCATCTTACATGAATTTTTTGACAAAAATCCAATGTGAACTATATCCAACAAAGATTAGGATTGTAATCATTAATGTTGGAATTTTTTGCCCGTGGCCTGGCATTGAATATTTATATGAAGGTTTTTATAATACAAACTCTATATACTACTGAAATAAATCAGCCAAGTAGAAGACTTAGCACTATTATTGGACTTGTTGAATTATTGATTCAAATTAGCTTGACTAAAGGCCAAAAAAGCTAATTTGAATCAATAATTCAACAAGTCCAATAATAGTGCTAAGTCTTCTACTTGGCTGATTTATTTCAGTAGTATATAGAGTTTGTATTATAAAAACCTTCATATAAATATTCAATGCCAGGCCACGGGCAAAAAATTCCAACATTAATGATTACAATCCTAATCTTTGTTGGATATAGTTCACATTGGATTTTTGTCAAAAAATTCATGTAAGATGAACTGAACTTAACAAAAATTGCGTATTGACAAGGTCCTCACAAGTCAACTGATGAGTCCATGTGAGATCACCCGGACGAAACGCCAATTTTTGTGGACTAAAGGCCAAAAAAGCTAATTTGAATCAATAATTCAACAAGTCCAATAATAGTGCTAAGTCTTCTACTTGGCTGATTTATTTCAGTAGTATATAGAGTTTGTATTATAAAAACCTTCATATAAATATTCAATGCCAGGCCACGGGCAAAAAATTCCAACATTAATGATTACAATCCTAATCTTTGTTGGATATAGTTCACATTGGATTTTTGTCAAAAAATTCATGTAAGATGAACTGAACTTAACAAAAATTGCGTATTGACAAGGTCCTCACAAGTCAACTGATGAGTCCATGTGAGATCACCCGGACGAAACGCCAATTTTTGTGGACTAAAGGCCAAAAAAGCTAATTTGAATCAATAATTCAACAAGTCCAATAATAGTGCTAAGTCTTCTACTTGGCTGATTTATTTCAGTAGTATATAGAGTTTGTATTATAAAAACCTTCATATAAATATTCAATGCCAGGCCACGGGCAAAAAATTCCAACATTAATGATTACAATCCTAATCTTTGTTGAATATAGTTCACATTGGATTTTTGTCAAAAAATTCATGTAAGATGAACTGAACTTAACAAAAATTGCGTATTGACAAGGTCCTCACAAGTCAACTGATGAGTCCATGTGAGATCACCCGGACGAAACGCCAATTTTTGTGGACTAAAGGCCAAAAAAGCTAATTTGAATCAATAATTCAACAAGTCCAATAATAGTGCTAAGTCTTTTACTTGGCTGATTTATTTCAGTAGTATACAGGGTGATTGGCATAAGGTGTGACAAAAAGCTAGGGCGTGTAGGTTGGACTTAGACAAGAAAAAAATCGTATGGGAGGGGGGGGTCTATTTCCCCCCGTTTAGGCGGGAGGGGCAATTTAAGAAAAAAATCACTTAAAACAGAAAAAAAATTATTAAAAAATAACGGTGATACCTACAGAGTAATGCTATAGCATTTTGAAAAGCCAGAAATACATTCTTTAATTTTGTTTTTAAATAAAGTTGTTCGAGTGAATAGTTTTTGGAAAATTAATTTTCAAAATCAAAATTTTGAAAAAAAAAATGAAAAAATTTTTTTTAAACAATTTTTTTTCAAAATTTTACGTAATTAAGTATTATTTTTGTATTCAATATTCAATGCTCTCATTAATTTTTGATCAAACACAAGAAACCGGATGTCAAAATGTTTTGTAGTTTTTGCGAAAATCAAAAATAACAAAAACTACTTTTGTTCTAAGAAAAGCCTTTTATTTTAGTTTTTATACGTCTTTGGATTCTTACGTGAATTTACGATTGAAAGGATTAACTTTCTTTTTACTATTTTTTTAATTATCGTCTTATAAACATACAATAATGTGACAAAGTACTGGATTAACCATATTTCACACATTTTTTCATTGAGAACACCTGCGTGAGAGCATTGGATTAATATTGACCTGCGAATGTTGTTTAAATAATACAACGTTACACGCCCTAACTAGTGACAGAAAAGTGCAATTGCGAAATAAGAACAAGAATGTTCCTGAATCTTGAAATCAATTAAAATAAGAAATACATGCATATTTAGATAAAATACATAATTACTGTTTATTTAAATTTTTAACTATTTTTTAACTAAAGCTTATTACAAAAAATTATTTAAAAAACATTCGCAGGTTAATATTAATCCAATGCTCTCACGCAGGTGTTCTCAATGAAAAATGTGTTAATCCAGTACTTTGTCACTTTATTGTATGCTTATAAGACTGATAATAAAAAAATTTTACAAAAAAAGTTAAGCCTTTCTTTCGTAAATGCACCTAAGCCAAGCCGACCCCACCATAATAAAAAAGTGGCAGGTCAATTTTAAACCAATGCTCTCACGCAGGTGTTCTCAATGAAAAAATGTGTGAAATATGATTAATCCAGTACTTTGTCACATTATTGTATGCTTATAAGACCGATAATTAAAAAAATAGTAAAAAGAAAGTTAATCCTTTCAATCGAATCGTAAATCACGTAAGAATCCAAAGACGTATAAAAACTAAAATAAAAGGCTTTTCTTAGAACAAAGTAGTTTTGTTATTTTTGATTTTCGCAAAAACTACAAAACATTTTGACATCCGGTTTCTTGTGTTTGATCAAAAATTAATGAGAGCATTGAATATTGAATACAAAAATAATACTTAATTACGTAAAATTTGAAAAAAAATTGTTTAAAAAAAATTTTTTCATTTTTTTTTTCAAAATTTTGATTTTGAAAATTAATTTTCCAAAAACTATTCACTCGAACAACTTTATTTAAAACAAAATTAAAGAATGTATTCTGGCTTTTCAAAATGCTATAGCATTACTCTGTAGGTATCACCGTTATTTTTTAATAATTTTTTTTCTGTTTTAAGTGATTTTTTTCTTAAATTGCCCCTCCCGCCTAAACGGGGGGAAATAGACCCCCCCCTCCCATACGATTTTTTTCTTGTCTAAGTCCAACCTACACGCCCTAGCTTTTTGTCACACCTTATGCCAATCACCCTGTATAGAGTTTGTATTATAAAAACCTTCATATAAATATTCAATGCCAGGCCACGGGCAAAAAATTCCAACATTAATGATTACAATCCTAATCTTTGTTGGATATAGTTCACATTGGATTTTTGTCAAAAAATTCATGTAAGATGAACTGAACTTAACAAAAATTGCGTATTGACAAGGTCCTCACAAGTCAACTGATGAGTCCATGTGAGATCACCCGGACGAAACGCCAATTTTTGTGGACTAAAGGCCAAAAAAGCTAATTTGAATCAATAATTCAACAAGTCCAATAATAGTGCTAAGTCTTCTACTTGGCTGATTTATTTCAGTAGTATATAGAGTTTGTATTATAAAAACCTTCATATAAATATTCAATGCCAGGCCACGGGCAAAAAATTCCAACATTAATGATTACAATCCTAATCTTTGTTGGATATAGTTCACATTGGATTTTTGTCAAAAAATTCATGTAAGATGAACTGAACTTAACAAAAATTGCGTATTGACAAGGTCCTCACAAGTCAACTGATGAGTCCATGTGAGATCACCCGGACGAAACGCCAATTTTTGTGGACTAAAGGCCAAAAAAGCTAATTTGAATCAATAATTCAACAAGTCCAATAATAGTGCTAAGTCTTCTACTTGGCTGATTTATTTCAGTAGTATATAGAGTTTGTATTATAAAAACCTTCATATAAATATTCAATGCCAGGCCACGGGCAAAAAATTCCAACATTAATGATTACAATCCTAATCTTTGTTGGATATAGTTCACATTGGATTTTTGTCAAAAAATTCATGTAAGATGAACTGAACTTAACAAAAATTGCGTATTGACAAGGTCCTCACAAGTCAACTGATGAGTCCATGTGAGATCACCCGGACGAAACGCCAATTTTTGTGGACTAAAGGCCAAAAAAGCTAATTTGAATCAATAATTCAACAAGTCCAATAATAGTGCTAAGTCTTCTACTTGGCTGATTTATTTCAGTAGTATATAGAGTTTGTATTATAAAAACCTTCATATAAATATTCAATGCCAGGCCACGGGCAAAAAATTCCAACATTAATGATTACAATCCTAATCTTTGTTGGATATAGTTCACATTGGATTTTTGTCAAAAAATTCATGTAAGATGAACTGAACTTAACAAAAATTGCGTATTGACAAGGTCCTCACAAGTCAACTGATGAGTCCATGTGAGATCACCCGGACGAAACGCCAATTTTTGTGGACTAAAGGCCAAAAAAGCTAATTTGAATCAATAATTCAACAAGTCCAATAATAGTGCTAAGTCTTCTACTTGGCTGATTTATTTCAGTAGTATATAGAGTTTGTATTATAAAAACCTTCATATAAACTTTTTAGTTAAAGCCTATTTTAAGTAAATGTAATCTATCGGCAGTTACAATAAAAACGAGCAGAATGGTCCCTTACCAAGCCTCTACATATATTCGGTATGCAGTAATACAATCGGAATACGAGTTCAAGAATGCATCTCCAATTACAAGCCACCGAAATAAAACTGTCAAAAACATAACATCGCAATCTTTTCACCGCAATGTAAAGTTGGTTCTCGCATAATAACAGAGGTCTTTAATAAGCGGCCCAATAAAAACATCAAATGTCCCAATCGCAGAGCTGCAGAGCATCAAGGATATCAATACTACCGATGCCTGTCATCAGATTTAATTTCATCAAAATATTTTTGTCCTTAAAGAGCATTATCGGTAGGTACACATTTTTGTCATTTGTGGTATTACAATTTCTTGGAACTGCCATCATACATTATATATGCTGGTCTATGTTGGAAAGGTATTCCACCAGTACCACAGATACGAGTACCCAGGAGGTGGGGCAAAAGCAAAAGCAAGAGCTTCTTCTTTTCGTGCTAAAAATTTTGTGACTACACGTATATCATATTTTTACGGACCACAAAAACTACTGCCATCTTAAGACGCAAAAAAAAAAAATATGACAAACAATGAAAAACATGAGCAGAACTAAAATAAAGTTGAATAATGACGAACCCTACCGCCACGCTGTCGAACGTTGCTGTTTGCTGCCTCCATGCCACCCGTGTTCGCTCTTCTGTAAACCACATGAAATTCAATTCAAGCATTCAAGGTCTCCTGGTAGGTACTTTATTGTCAGCTTTGTGGCAATGGATAGTGTCTCTTTCGTTCTTATAAGGAGTTGGGCTTCTTGCCAAGAGTGTAAAGTACTACATAAATGAAGACAGTATTTGCGTGATATGATGGCTTCTCCTACAACGGCGACGACGACGACGACGTTCCGATGGATGCGTTTCCTTCTTGTTTTGTTTGTTATACTCGTAGGTTCCATACTCCAAATCGATATGATGGTGATGGCTGGATGAGAACACAGTCACCGCCCCTTTCATAGGTGAGGGAATCTCGACCGATACGATATGAAAGTGAGATTAGGAAAATTCCTCAGAATTTGGTAGACGCGATGTGATGTCTTCGTACCTGGGACAAATATTCCAACCACATTAAGTGCGAAGCGACCTAGAAATATGATATAAGGTGTTATGATGATCTTTTCCTAAATACCAGTAGCTTCAATTTTGAGTCTCAGCTTTCGTTCAGGTGAGAGCTGAAAGATTCTTGATGTGATTTGACACCTTGATGGAGAATTTTGATGACTTTTTCAATGAACACACTAAAAAAGAATCAAACATTCTGTGTGTTATTTTCGGACATTTTTTTGAATGAAGTTTGGTGAAAAAAGATGTATAAAGAAGCTTTGAGGTGATAGTCAAATCCAGTAAAGAAAAACACTAAAATGTTTCCCCGACGGCCATTTTTGAGACTTAAAAAAACGTAAGGTTTATTTTGGAAATATTGAAGTTTTTGTTGTCATAAGAGAGTGTTAAAATGGAGGTTATGATTGGAACACAATATTCGATAAACGGGTATGTCTAGTGACTGATGAAACTGGTTGGATGAAATTTTCAACCGAATTCTGACATTTTGCCAATTTCATCAAAGATGTGCCGATTCCAATTTTTAGGGTTTCTATCCTCGCAATCGCAAGGATGGAACTACTGAAAAAATATCTTAAAATATCTCGAGTAGTCGCAACACTTCAAAAGTCAAAGATATTTTCGAACCGTTTCGTATCCAAAAAAATCTGACCACTTCTGTAGTAGATTTTAACAATATCTTGCCTTTTTTACTTTTGGAGGATTGCTTGACGCACCAAAAGAAGGTATCCATACCTCCCCGTGTGCCGGACTCACCAAGGGATTTCAACCTTATAACGGCATACCGGCTAAACCTCCAAAAGTGTCTCGGCGATCACATTCTCGAAACCAGTTTCGTATTACTTCAAAGGGGGTCCTGTTTTAGTACCCATTGTGGGCTCACGCTGTCTCGCGGAACTGCTTGTTCCAGTTCTGCTCGCTGGACAGCATCTTTTCGACAATGTTCTCTGGAGTAATGATGCCGATCCCTGTGCTGCGCCAGATGTGACTTCCTTCCTTCGCGGGCCTTTTCTGGTTTCGTAAAGCAGCTCTCGATCCCTGAGATAGTCCTTCACTATCCGCAGGAGATATACTGGAATTTGGAATCTCCGTTCGAGCGCATCCAATATATCGCTCCATCTGGCCGAGTTGAAAGCATTTCGTACGTCCAGCGTTGCTAGCAAAACGATCTTCTTCGAGTAGTGGTTTCCTTGTTTGCTCCGATCGTACAACGGTCTCTCCGGAAAACGTACTGTATTGTTTCTTGTGAGGAAGTGACAAATCCTTCAAAACTACGTCTTGTCAAGGAAAGTGCTGTTCATTTTAGACGTTCGGAATCTGCAGTAGATCCCCTCCCTTCCTGCCAACATGCACACACAATGGTTGAGAGTTGTAATTCACTAGGTTTAGACCTATCCTATCCTATCCTACAAGTCGTAATGGTCTCTAATTTATTTGATTTTGATTTTGTATGCAAAAGCTATTTTTACATTCGCTGTTGTAATATTCTGAATGAGTAGGTTTTGACAGTTCATGGCGACAATCTTGTTTTATATGTGTCTTATTTTCCAGAAATTAAAGAAAAACCATCATGGTAAATCACAGCCTTAAACAATGTTTTTAGGTTAGGTATAAGTAGGTTAGATAGCGGTAATAAAGCGGTAATAATGCTTGTACAGGCTTACAGGGTATTTTTTAGATGCTCCCTTAATTGTATCTCAAGTGTTCCTGAAGGGAGCCATCTTGGTCCACTATTATTGTATTTATTATTACTTTTTCTTGCTGTTAATGTATTTGAATGGGAATACTTCTAATTACTTATCTTTCTTTCTATGTAGATGGCAAACCAGTTATGAAAATAATATCGACTACTGCTTTAGCAAGATTTAAATTCTTTTCTTACGTGGTATATTTTAAAAAACTCAACGTTAATATATATCGCAATCCATGATTTTTGTCTCCAAAGCACCTGCATTTACTTCTTAGCACTAACCACTTTTCTAACGTTTAATTACTTTCCTCTATTCGTGAACTTTTTATAATTATACCAGTCAGGTTTTGACCCCTTATCAAATCAACCCTTCATTTAAAATTGAAGCCATGCAATGAAGGTTTTCCGCTTTGCTTAAGCTTATCTCCCTGGGTCTGACACTTGACAAATTAAAGTATCTCAATACAATCTACAAGATGTTAGAGACAAAAATATTTTACCTAAGAATAAAATTAAATAATAAAAATAATGGTTCAAATGTTAAAAAATGGTTTTCGAAAATCGTATTTTTCTACAAAACGGCGCCTAGAATTTTGATACAATTTTTTTTCTTTCGATTAATTTTTACGGTATATAATTTAATGAAGAAAATTTGATATACATATGGGTGTAACTGACTGTACCTACCATAGAAGCATTTTTTCAATTTTGACAATTTTGAATGTCTCATCATCGGCATAACGGATTTTAATGAAATTTTTGATAAAAAATCTTCTGAGAAACATTGCACTTTAAAAACTTAATAAAACATATTTTTTGAATTTTTGAGACGAAAAAATCAGTTATTTTTAGGAAAACTCGATATCTTTGAGACGCCTCAATATTTTAGTGGAAAATTTAATTTTTATTCGTACAATAATAAAAAATTTGTGTTGTACCGACATTTTTTCTTAAAATTTTTTAAAAATGTTTTTTAAAGTTTATTTGTTAAGAAACCACTTAAAGGACTACAGACTAAAGTTTTATATATTAATATTACTAAACCAGCTTGTATCAAGTCAGTAAGAAATGACAGGTGTCAAAGAACAAAACTGTTTTACCGACATAAACACAACGATGTAGTTTTCTAACATTCAATTTTGGAAATTCATAAGAAAGTTTTTCATTTACCAAACCCAAGTGATATGTCATAAAAAAGAAAAAACAAAAAGACTCTTTCAAACCAATAAAAACTGTTTTCAGAAAATCAATTAAATCTTTGGTTTTGGTCAGATAGTTAAAAATCAACCAAAATTAAGCTTATAATATTATAACTCTTACCAACCTAACCCTAAATTTCTTCGCTAAGAGTACATAAGGGGATATAATGACAAGTCTTTTTTTAAATTTAATTTTATTTTTAATAGTCTAGTTGCATGGGGGTTAATTGTCAGGGATTAAGGGTGTCTTAACGTGTTGGACTTAAGGCACTTTTTGTGTTGCCAATGCTCCGAACGTGTGCGGAATTCTATAGCTGTGTAAAGTAAGAAAAAAAATTCTTCTTGACGATTATGATGGTGTTGTAATTTGATGACTTCTAGGAAAATCGTTAAGAAGACATAGAAATTTAAATTTTGAATAGTTGTAGTTAGACATATGTACAATCAGATTAGAGTGGTTCTTAACAAAGTAAAAAAATTGAGGAAGCTTAAAAATTGGTGTGAACTTATTCAAAAATAATAAACTTAAATTTGTTTTAAGTTTTCATCTAAAAACCTATCCTGGTCCCATGTATTAACGAGCGTTTTAGGAAACTTGGAGAGGGAAATATAGAGTCGGGTAAGGAATTCCACATTGTATAGTGCGGCTAAAGAAAGAATCCCTGAATTTGATTGTACGTCTGAAGTTAGGCCCAATATTAAACTGATGGGCATTCCCTGAAGCGCGAGTATTAGGTTTAAATTGTTTAACCTTTTTTTTAAATAACGGTAAGATAATGAAAGACAATAAAGATTATCACAGTGCTCGAGAGATTCAAATGTTTCTGTTATACTTCTATCAACTATCATTTTTATAGCTCTTTTTTGGATTCTATCGAAGAGACTTAAGTGTGTTATTGGAGCACCTGCCCAAATATGGGAATTGAACTCGAGCTTTGGATGAAAATAAGCCTCATAGAATACAGCCAGATCAGAAGGTGTAAGATCTTTCTTGCAAATTCGAAGGAAACCTAAGCACTTAGCAGCGTTTTTGGCGACGTCGAATATGTGGTCATTTCACACAAGGTGGTCTGTGCACATACCGAGAACTGAGAGCTGTTCAGTTTCTTCAATGCAAGTGCTACTCATGGATAGCGAGGTGGGGTTTGGGTTACGCTTTAACGAGATATGGCAGCACTGAGTTCTTGAAGCATTTTCCCCATTTGACAATGCTATCGAGATCAGAGTTTAATGCTAATGAGCTAATGATACGCTGCCGTTCTAGATCCACATCCGAAAGACAAATGTATATGGAAACGAATATGAAAAGCTGAGAGTACTGTCGTCAGCAAAATGAATCGTACACCATTTTATTTATTACATGGATTTCAGACTAAAACCATCCAATACAACTTATATTGAGCGGTTTGGAAGGCAGTTTCTAATCCATCGAAGAAGAGATTCATCAATACCAAATGCACGCACTTTCGATGGTGGACCTATTGCTATGAAAGAAAAGACGTTAGATCTAGACATAGAAAAGACTTTAACGACTCTAATACCAATTGATTACGACTGAAAACAATTTCCAAATTTAAGATTTTAATGAGACTAACGCGATACTGACAAAGTATAGTCTCAACACAGTCTCGTGACCAGTCATTTACAAAAGTGTACAAGAGTATACAAAACTGATGAGCGAAAACATTCTGTTCTTAAAAACAGGATTTTATCAGTTAATATCAATTTAATCAACAAATTACTATTCGACGCGTATCCTTGATGTTTCGAATCCCTGCGGAATGAAGGCACAAAAATTACACCTTTATAGCTTCCCCAAATGAAGTGTCCAGGACAAATGACCATACATTAAACCACGCACTAATGACCCATCTGTTCCTTACATACCATAACTGCGGTGCAATTGACTCATCTTTTTCCCTAGAAAAAAAAAACCTAAGTACATTATCATGATTACCCATATCCAGAGATCTTATTGCATTTCTTGAATTGTTTTAACACGCCACATAGTCTAGCCTCGAATTAAGGCTCAATCAACTAAATGACACCATCATGATGTTGCGTGGTATGAAATTCACTGTCATGATACTAATTCGCCTGATGCAAGCAGCAGAACACGAATCGCGATCATTTAACGACCCAAACACTCTTTATAACATCAGTAATTCCTGATCCATCCCTTAAGCTGCAGCGCAGCGGCTGTGGAAGATTGTCTGGCTTGGTCGTCATCATCATCATTATACCGGGAGAAGTGACTGGGATCGAATGTAATAACTTTGCTGGCTTGCAACATAAATTCATCTGCCACTCAGCCTGACCTCAAAAACCCATAACCTTGTTCAGCTTCGGCCTCAGAGTTATAGCTGTTTGGTTGGTCACCCTCATGGCTGCCCCAAGAGTGACTCCCTGCGATGCGACTTCTTGATTTACGTCCTTAAGAAAAGTTCAGCACTGCAACTGTATCATCTCGGAATCGTTGTGGGTATGGCCTGGCGGGTACATCCATTTTCTGGGCATCTGGTCAGTGATGGTCATTGGGAAAAAGAAAAGGGGACCTTCTATCATTAATTTCATTTAATTCTTTCAAACCGAGTTTGGTTTTGTTTTTCGTTTTTGTAATTTCGTTTTTTTTTTTGCCGTCAGTTCATCAATTTCTGGATCTTGGGGTTCCGCGTTTGGTTCATTTGAGTTGCACTTAACGCTTCGCTTTCGTAATCTTTCACATGACGCGCAGTCACATCACGCACTTTTGGCTTCGACTTCGACTCCGACCCGTCCTTCGTATCGTCTCAGTTTCGGTTCCCGGTTCTCGCGCTGCTATCATAAATTTTCGTAATGACCCTTGATAATGAAGCGCAGACGATTAATTGGGGACACTGTGCAGTTTGGATGTGGATGTGGCTTCCTCGCTGACTCCTTCACCATGCCATGATGATGCAGAACTTGAAGTGACGTAAACATGTGAGGAAAGTGCTCTGGCATCCAAACATCAACGAACGAAAAAAAAAAAATAAACGAACCTAAATGAAATAGGCTGTCGTTTTTCGGGCGAAATGAGGAGCAGATTCCTTGCCACATTGCGCGGTAAGCGTTCCATGTTGTTAAATTATGTTTTTTGTTTCCTTTTTTGACTTGGACATCTTTCGATGTTAAGTATGGAGAGAGATCTTTTGAGTAATGTTGTTAATTAGGTTCTGGGCTTAAATAGGGTGCAAGAAAAAATTCTGCAGCTTTTGACGAAGTTGATTGATAATTTTCGACAAACATTGCTTGACATGTATGTGGTTAGGCGGTATGTGGGGAGGAAACAAGCTGCTCTCATTACGACTAAGATGAATTCGTTTGAGAATTGTTCGTTTTTTTCTTCTTCCCAAAAGACCGATATTTTAATTGATCGAAATTGCATTGCATTTAACACTTTGATCAGAAGCTAGGATTTTAAGAGGAAAAAAAACAGGCAGCAGCTGCTGCATTGACAGGAGCTAAATCATTTATTACTCGTAAGTATCTTTAGGTGGTCATTGCTCAGTTACTGCGAATTCTTTCCAACAGTTCACTCTAAGGTATTTGACTGAAAAAACTGCTCTGATAGTGATCGAAATGTGAACAATTTCAATTTCCTATGTTTAACTTGAATAATTGAAGAAAAATATAATTAATTATATGAGGTCTCTGCAAAAAATAACGCAAGTGCGATCAGTCAGTCACTTAATCACCTTAAGTTACGAAAATATTTCCAAGAAATGTAGAATCATTTTTCTTCATTCATTCAAACCCAAGAGTAATAAAGTACTCTTAAAAGTTTCTAGAGGGGGAGAACTTGTATTTGAAGTAAGACACAGACAAATCTTTTTGGTATCCATGAAGTTGGATTTATTGACACAGCTCGAAGTGAACCAGGACCTTGTGACTTACAAATCTCAACTATTCCTGTTCCTGTGTGCGTGTTACCAGGACCGGAAGGGACCTACTATTTTCTGCCGATACCGAACGACTATAATTAGCAGCACTTTCCATGACAAGAGATATACTCTTAGATGATTTGTCAATTCCTCGCAAGAGGCAGTACCTTGAAAAACTTTTTGCAGCGGCTGCGAATCGATTTTTAGTCATTAATGTTTGAATATGATCTCGGACATGTTGTCGCCGTAGCCGTGTTAATGGAGTAATCTGGAGGTCCAATTTCCAAACACCCTTCGCAGAAAATCAAGACGTATGGGGTATGGGACACTACGGTGCATATCAGCAATCACTTGTTCTGTGCGCACTGTATGACCGACGCACGTCTTACTGTATGGACATATTCGGCTAATAAGAGTATAAGTTTTGAGAAAACGATCCATAGTTTTTTGAATTATTCATTCTGATGGACTACTCGTATTATAAGGCCCATAAGACGCACGTAACGGCCGATGCGTTTCCCAAATTCCCAAATTGGACCATGTTTTGAAAACAAATTTGAAGAATTTGTAAACGTTGGTCCGACGTTAGAATATTCTTGAGGAATTTTCAAACCAAACAAACCTCAAATCCACCGACGATTTTCAAATCCGCTGGCACAGAAAACAGTGTAGCCCCATATAAAACCGTTTGCGTGAGTGCGGGATGGTAATGATCAGATGGAGTGTGGTGTTGGTTCAGGAATCTTCTCTGTGACTTGTCATATATGTATGTATTTAGGTCGTTTAGGCTACCCTACTCCGCTCGTGTTTTCCAAGCTCAATTACTGGCTATCAGGAATGCATGCAAGATACTCAAATGATACCTAAACCAGAACCAGAATACCGCTATTACCACAGACAGTCGGGTGGCTTTTAAATCCAGTAATTCTAAGATATAATCCTCTAAATTGGTCCAGCAGTGCTGGGAAGAACTTATTAACCTGAATATTAAGCACAATGTCACTTTAATCTGGGTTTCGGTTCATTGTGGTATTCATGTAAATGAAGGAGTGGACGAGGTGGCCAATTGGAGCGCATGTGAAGCATTCTTAAATGACGACCAAACGCTTGATGTGTCTTGTCAACGCGACGAAAAATACAAATACAATACAAATACAATACAAATACAAAACAGACACAATACAAATACAATACAAATACAATACAAATACAATACAAATACAATACAAATACAATACAAATACAATACAAATACAATACAAATACAATACAAATACAATACAAATACAATACAAATACAATACAAATACAATACAAATACAATACAAATACAATACAAATACAATACAAATACAATACAAATACAATACAAATACAATACAAATACAATACAAATACAATACAAATACAATACAAATACAATACAAATACAATACAAATACAATACAAATACAATACAAATACAATACAAATACAATACAAATACAATACAAATACAATACAAATACAATACAAATACAATACAAATACAATACAAATACAATACAAATACAATACAAATACAATACAAATACAATACAAATACAATACAAATACAATACAAATACAATACAAATACAATACAAATACAATACAAATACAATACAAATACAATACAAATACAATACAAATACAATACAAATACAATACAAATACAATACAAATACAATACAAATACAATACAAATACAATACAAATACAATACAAATACAATACAAATACAATACAAATACAATACAAATACAATACAAATACAATACAAATACAATACAAATACAATACAAATACAATACAAATACAATACAAATACAATACAAATACAATACAAATACAATACAAATACAATACAAATACAATACAAATACAATACAAATACAATACAAATACAATACAAATACAATACAAATACAATACAAATACAATACAAATACAATACAAATACAATACAAATACAATACAAATACAATACAAATACAATACAAATACAATACAAATACAATACAAATACAATACAAATACAATACAAATACAATACAAATACAATACAAATACAATACAAATACAATACAAATACAATACAAATACAATACAAATACAATACAAATACAATACAAATACAATACAAATACAATACAAATACAATACAAATACAATACAAATACAATACAAATACAATACAAATACAATACAAATACAATACAAATACAATACAAATACAATACAAATACAATACAAATACA
Source organism: Philhelius festivus (assembly GCA_963931855.1). Classification (NCBI taxonomy): domain Eukaryota; kingdom Metazoa; phylum Arthropoda; class Insecta; order Diptera; family Syrphidae; genus Philhelius; species Philhelius festivus. The sequence goes on from OZ007556.1 coordinate 186,690,608, forward strand.
ATACAAATACAATACAAATACAATACAAATACAATACAAATACAATACAAATACAATACAAATACAATACAAATACAATACAAATACAATACAAATACAATACAAATACAATACAAATACAATACAAATACAATACAAATACAATACAAATACAATACAAATACAATACAAATACAATACAAATACAATACAAATACAATACAAATACAATACAAATACAATACAAATACAATACAAATACAATACAAATACAATACAAATACAATACAAATACAATACAAATACAATACAAATACAATACAAATACAATACAAATACAATACAAATACAATACAAATACAATACAAATACAATACAAATACAATACAAATACAATACAAATACAATACAAATACAATACAAATACAATACAAATACAATACAAATACAATACAAATACAATACAAATACAATACAAATACAATACAAATACAATACAAATACAATACAAATACAATACAAATACAATACAAATACAATACAAATACAATACAAATACAATACAAATACAATACAAATACAATACAAATACAATACAAATACAATACAAATACAATACAAATACAATACAAATACAATACAAATACAATACAAATACAATACAAATACAATACAAATACAATACAAATACAATACAAATACAATACAAATACAATACAAATACAATACAAATACAATACAAATACAATACAAATACAATACAAATACAATACAAATACAATACAAATACAATACAAATACAATACAAATACAATACAAATACAATACAAATACAATACAAATACAATACAAATACAATACAAATACAATACAAATACAATACAAATACAATACAAATACAATACAAATACAATACAAATACAATACAAATACAATACAAATACAATACAAATACAATACAAATACAATACAAATACAATACAAATACAATACAAATACAATACAAATACAATACAAATACAATACAAATACAATACAAATACAATACAAATACAATACAAATACAATACAAATACAATACAAATACAATACAAATACAATACAAATACAATACAAATACAATACAAATACAATACAAATACAATACAAATACAATACAAATACAATACAAATACAATACAAATACAATACAAATACAATACAAATACAATACAAATACAATACAAATACAATACAAATACAATACAAATACAATACAAATACAATACAAATACAATACAAATACAATACAAATACAATACAAATACAATACAAATACAATACAAATACAATACAAATACAATACAAATACAATACAAATACAATACAAATACAATACAAATACAATACAAATACAATACAAATACAATACAAATACAATACAAATACAATACAAATACAATACAAATACAATACAAATACAATACAAATACAATACAAATACAATACAAATACAATACAAATACAATACAAATACAATACAAATACAATACAAATACAATACAAATACAATACAAATACAATACAAATACAATACAAATACAATACAAATACAATACAAATACAATACAAATACAATACAAATACAATACAAATACAATACAAATACAATACAAATACAATACAAATACAATACAAATACAATACAAATACAATACAAATACAATACAAATACAATACAAATACAATACAAATACAATACAAATACAATACAAATACAATACAAATACAATACAAATACAATACAAATACAATACAAATACAATACAAATACAATACAAATACAATACAAATACAATACAAATACAATACAAATACAATACAAATACAATACAAATACAATACAAATACAATACAAATACAATACAAATACAATACAAATACAATACAAATACAATACAAATACAATACAAATACAATACAAATACAATACAAATACAATACAAATACAATACAAATACAATACAAATACAATACAAATACAATACAAATACAATACAAATACAATACAAATACAATACAAATACAATACAAATACAATACAAATACAATACAAATACAATACAAATACAATACAAATACAATACAAATACAATACAAATACAATACAAATACAATACAAATACAATACAAATACAATACAAATACAATACAAATACAATACAAATACAATACAATACAAATACAATACAAATACAATACAAATACAATACAAATACAATACAAATACAATACAAATACAATACAAATACAATACAAATACAATACAAATACAATACAAATACAATACAAATACAATACAAATACAATACAAATACAATACAAATACAATACAAATACAAATACAATACAAATACAATACAAATACAATACAAATACAATACAAATACAATACAAATACAATACAAATACAATACAAATACAATACAAATACAATACAAATACAATACAAATACAATACAAATACAATACAAATACAATACAAATACAATACAAATACAATACAAATACAATACAAATACAATACAAATACAATACAAATACAATACAAATACAATACAAATGCAATACAAATACAATACAAATACAATACAAATACAATACAAATACAATACAAATACAATACCCATACAATACACATAAAATACACATACAATACATATACAATACACATACAATACACATAAAATACACATACAATACACATACAATACACATACAATACACATACAATACACATACAATACAATACACATACAATAAACATAAAATACACACACAATCCACATACAATACACATACAATACACATACAATACACATACAATACACATACAATACACATACAATACACATACAATACACATACAATACACATACAATACACATACAATACACATACAATACACATACAATACACATACAATACACATACAATACACATACAATACACATACAATACACATACAATACACATACAATACACATACAATACACATACAATACACATACAATACACATACAATACACATACAATACACATACAATACACATACAATACACATACAATACACATACAAAACACATAAAATACACATACAATACACATACAATACACATACAATATACATACAATACACATACAATACACATACAATACACATACAATACACATACAATACACATACAATACACATACAATACACATACAATAACATACAATACACATACAATACACATACAATACACTTACAAAACACATAAAATACACATACAATACACATACAATACACATACAATACACATACAATACACATACAATACACATACAATACACATAAAATACACATACAATACGAATACAATACACATACAATACAAATACAATACAAATACAATACAAATACAATACAAATACAATACAAATACAATACAAATACAATACAAATACAATACAAATACAATACAAATACAATACAAATACAATACAAATACAATACAAATACAATACAAATACAATACAAATACAATACAAATACAATACAAATACAATACAAATACAATACAAATACAATACAAATACAATACAAATACAATACAAATACAATACAAATACAATACAAATACAATACAAATACAATACAAATACAATACAAATACAATACAAATACAATACAAATACAATACAAATACAATACAAATACAATACAAATACAATACAAATACAATACAAATACAATACAATACAATACAAATACAATACAAATACAATACAAATACAATACAAATACAATACAAATACAATACAAATACAATACAAATACAATACATATACAATACAAATACAATACAAATACAATACAAATACAATACAAATACAATACAAATACAATACAAATACAATACAAATACAATACAATACAATACAAATACAATACAAATACAATACAAATACAATACAAATACAATACAAATACAATACAAATACAATACAAATACAATACAAATTACAATACAAATACAATACAAATACAATACAAATACAATACAAATACAATACAAATACAATACAAATACATACAAATACAATACAAATACAATACAAATACAATACAAATACAATACAAATACAATACAAATACAATACAAATACAATACAAATACAATACAAATACAATACAAATACAATACACAAATACAATACAAATACAATACAAATACAATACCCATACAATACACATACAATACACATACAATACATATACAATACACATACAATACAATACACATACAATAAACATAAAATACACACACAATCCACATACAATACACATACAATACACATACAATACACATACAATACACATACAATACACATACAATACACATACAATACACATACAATACACATACAATACACATACAATACACATACAATACACATACAATACACATACAATACACATACAATACACATACAATACACATACAATACACATACAATACACATACAATACACATACAATACACATACAATACACATACAATACACATACAATACACATACAATACACATACAATACACATACAATACACATACAATACACATACAATACACATACAATACACATACAATACACATACAATACACATACAATACACATACAATACACATACAATACACATACAATACACATACAATACACATACAATACACATACAATACACATACAATACACATACAATACACATACAATACAAATACAATACACATACAATACACATACAATACACATACAATACACATACAATACACATACAATACACATACAATACACATACAATACACATACAATACACATACAATACACATACAATACACATACAAAACACATAAAATACACATACAATACACATACAATACACATACAATACACATACAATACAAATACAATACACATACAATACACATACAATACACATACAATACACATACAATACACATACAATACACATACAATATACATACAATACACATACAATACACATACAATACAAATACAATACACATACAATACACATACAATACACATACAATACACATACAATACACATACAATACACATACAATACACATACAATACACATACAATACACATACAATACACATACAATACACATACAATACACATACAATACACATACAATACACATACAATACACATACAATACACATACAATACACATACAATACACATTCAATACACATACAATACACATACAATACACATACAATACAAATACAATACACATACAATACACATACAATACACATACAATACACATACAATACACATACAATACACATACAATACACATACAATACACATACAATACACATACAATACACATACAATACACATACAAATACACGTACAATACACATACAATACACATACAATACACATACAATACACATACAATACACATACAATACACATACAATACACATACAATACACATACAATACACATACAATACAAATACAATACACATACAATACACATACAATACACATACAATACACATACAATAAACATACAATACACAGACAATACACATACAATGCACATACAATACACATACAATACACATACAATACACATACAATACACATACAATACACAGACAATACACATACAATACACATACAATACACATACAATACACATACAATACATATACAATACAAATACAATACACATACAATACACATACAATACACATACAATACACATACAATACACAGACAATACACATACAATACACATACAATGCACATACAATACACATACAATACACATACAATACACATACAATACACATACAATACACATACAATACACATACAATACACATACAATACACATACAATACACATACAATACACATACAATACACATACAATACACATACAATACACATACAGTACACATACAATACACATACAATACACATACAATACACATACAATACACATACAATACACATACAATACACATACAATACACATACAATACACATACAATACACATACAATACACATACAATACACATACAATACACATACAATACACATACAATACACATACAATACACATACAATACACATACAATACACATACAATACACATACAATACACATACAATACACATACAATACACATACAATACACATACAATACACATACAATACACATACAATACACATACAATACACATACAATACACATACAATACACATTCAATACACATACAATACACATACAATACACATACAATACAAATACAATACACATACAATACACATACAATACACATACAATACACATACAATACACATACAATACACATACAATACACATACAATACACATACAATACACATACAATACACATACAATACACATACAATACACATACAATACACGTACAATACACATACAATACACATACAATACACATACAATACACATACAATACACATACAATACACATACAATACACATACAATACACATACAATACACATACAATACAAATACAATACACATACAATACACATACAATACACATACAATACACATACAATACACATACAATACACATACAATACACATACAATACACATACAATACACATACAATACACATACAATACACATACAATACAAATACAATACACATACAATACACATACAATACACATACAATACACATACAATACACATACAATACACATACAATACACATACAATACACATACAATACACATACAATACACATACAATACACATACAAAACACATAAAATACACATACAATACACATACAATACACATACAATACACATACAATACAAATACAATACACATACAATACACATACAATACACATACAATACACATACAATACACATACAATACACATACAATATACATACAATACACATACAATACACATACAATACAAATACAATACACATACAATACACATACAATACACATACAATACACATACAATACACATACAATACACATACAATACACATACAATACACATACAATACACATACAATACACATACAATACACATACAATACACATACAATACACATACAATACACATACAATACACATACAATACACATACAATACACATACAATACACATTCAATACACATACAATACACATACAATACACATACAATACAAATACAATACACATACAATACACATACAATACACATACAATACACATACAATACACATACAATACACATACAATACACATACAATACACATACATACACATACAATACACATACAATACACATACAATACACGTACAATACACATACAATACACATACAATACACATACAATACACATACAATACACATACAATACACATACAATACACATACAATACACATACAATACACATACAATACAAATACAATACACATACAATACACATACAATACACATACAATACACATACAATAAACATACAATACACAGACAATACACATACAATGCACATACAATACACATACAATACACATACAATACACATACAATACACATACAATACACAGACAATACACAT